>BJKM01001201.1:0-78608 GCA_015082035.1 Chaenogobius annularis
GAATGATCTCAGGAGCTATGTTGTCCGGGCTTCAAGCCCTGGAGGGTCTCCCAAGGCAAACAGGTCCTGGGTGACGGGTCCAGACAAAGATCGGTTCACAAGCCCCCTATGAAGAAAAAAAAAACAAGGCCAGTTACGTCGCCCGGATTGGCGTTACCGGGGCCCCCTGGAGCCAGGCCTGGCGTGGGTGTCGACGGCGAGCGCCGGTGCCGGGTCTTTTCCCACGGGCCCGGCCGGGTGCAACCCAAACGAGTGACGTGGGGCCGTCCTCCCGTGGACCCACCACCTGCAGGAGGATCCGTAAGGGCTGGTGCAGAGGATCTGGCGGCAGTCGACGGCAGGGGCCTCGACGACCGATCCCGGACACAGAGACTAACTCTGGGGACATGGAACGTCACCTCATGGGGGAAAGAGCCTGAGCTTTGTGCGGAGGTTAACGGTCCGATAGATATAGTCGCCTCACCTCCAGCACAGTTTGGGCACTGGAACCCATCCTCTCGAGAGGGGTTGGACCTCCACTTCTCGTGTTGCCTGCGGGGAGAGGAGGCGGGCTGGGTGGGCTTGCTTATTGCCCCACAGCTCAGCCAATGTGTGGAGTTTACCCCAGTGAAGAGAGGGTCGCGTCCCTACGCCTTCGGTTGGGGACAGGTCTCTCACTGTGGTGTCGGCCTACGGGCGAACAACGGTGCTGAGTACCCGGCCTTCTTGGAGTCCCTGAGAGGGGTACTGGACAGTGCAACCGACCGGGGACTCCGTTGTTCTATGGGGACTTCAACGCCACAGCAACGAAGACACCTGGAGAGGGTGATTGGGAAGAACGGCCCCGATCTGAACCCGAGTGGTGTTCAGTATTGGACTTCTGTGCTAGTCACGGACTGTCCATACGAACCATGTTCAAGCACAAGGGTGTCCCCAGTGCACGTGGCACCAGGACACCCTAGCCGGGGTCAGATGATCGACTTTGTTGTCGTGTCATCTGACTCCGGCGCGTGTCTTGGACACTCGGGTAAAGAGAGGGGCGGAGCTGTCAAACCGATCACCACTGGTGGTGAGTTGGATCCGCTGGCGGTGGAGGAAGCCGGACAGACTTGGCAGGCCAAGCGTATAGTGAGGGTCTGTTGGGAACGTCTTGCGGAGCCCGCTGTCAGCAGGGTCTTCAATTCACACCTCCGGGAGAGCTTCTCCCAAATCCGGGGGAGGCTGGGGACATTGAGTCGAGTGGACCATGTTCTCGACCTCCATTGTCAATGCGGCTGCTCGAGCTGTGGTCGCAAGGTCTCAGGTGCCTGTCGCGGCGGCAACCCCCGAACCCGGTGGTGGACACCGGAAGTAAGGGATGCCGTCAGGCGGAAGAAGGAGGCCTATCAGGCCTCTTTGGCTTGTGGGACTCCTGAGGCCGTTGAGGGGTATCGGCGGGCCAGGCGTGCCGCAGCTCGTGCTGTCGCAGAGGCAAAAACCCGGGTCTGGGAGGAGTTCGGGAGGCCCTGGAGGGACTATCGGTCGGCCAAAGAGATTCTGGCAAACCGTCCCGGCGCCTCAGGAGGGGGAAGCAGTGTTCCACCAACACCATTTATGGTGCGGGTGGGGACCTGCTGACCTCGACTGGGACGTCGCGGCGGTGGAAGGAGTACTTTGAGGACCTCCTAAATCCCACTGCCACGTCTTCCGAAGAGGAAGTAGAGACGGAGGACTCGGAGGCTGACTCATCCATCACCCAAGCCGAAGTCACTGAGGTTGTTGGCAAACTCCTCGGTGGCAGAGCTCCGGGGGTGGATGAGATACGCCCCGAGTACCTAAAGTCTCTGGATGTTGCAGGACTGTCTTTGGTTGACACGCCTCTGCAACATCGCGTGCGGTCGGGGTCGTGCCTCTGGACTGGCAGACCGGGTGGTGGTCCCTCTGTTCAAGAAGGGGGACCGGAGGGTGTGCTCCAACTATAGAGGGATCACACTCCTCAGCCTCCCTGGTAAGGTCTATTCCAGGGTACTGGAAAGGAGAATCCGAGCCGATAGTCGAACCTCGGATTCAGGAGGAGCAGAGTGGTTTTCGTCCTGGTCGTGGAACACTGGACCAGCCTCTATACTCTCCATCGGGTGCTCGAGGGTTCATGGGAGTTTGCCCAACCAGTCCACATGTGCTTTGTGGATCTGGAGAAGGCTTTCGACCGTGTCCCACGGTGTGCCTTTTGGGGTGCTGCGGGAGTACGGGGTCCGGGGCCCTTTGCTCAGGGCTGTCCGGTCCCTGTATGACCGGAGCAGGAGCTGTGTTCGCATTGCCGGCAGTAAGTCAGATCTGTTCCCAGTGCGTGTTGGACTCCGCCAGGGCTGCCCTTTGTCACCGGTTCTGTTCATTGTTTTTATGGACAGAATTTCTAGGCGCAGTCAGGGGCGGAGGGGGTCCGGTTTGGAGAGCACAGGATCTCATCTCTGCTGTTTGCAGATGATGTTGTCCTGATGGCTCCATCAAACCTGGACCTGCAACATGCACTGGGACGGTTTGCAGCCGAGTGTGAAGCAGCTGGGATGAGAATCAGCACCTCCAAATCTTGAGCCATGGTTCTCAACCGGAAAAAGGTGGCTTGCCCTCCCAGGTGGGTGGGAGTCCTTGCCCCAAGTGGAGGAGTTTAAGTATCTCGGGATCTTGTTCACGAGTAGGGAAGGATGGAGCGTGAGATTGACAGGCGGATCGGTGCAGCGTCTGCAGTGATGCGTCGCTGCATCGGACTGTTGTGGTGAAGAAGGAGCTGAGTCGAAAGACAAAGCTCTCGATTTACCGGTCAATCTACGTTCCTCCCCTCACCTATGGTCATGAGCTTTGGGTAGTGACCGAAAGGACAAGATCGCGGATACAAGCGGTCGAAATGAGTTTCCTCCGCAGGGTGGCTGGGCGCTCCCTTAGAGATAGGGTGAGGAGCTCAGTCACACGGGAGGAGCTCGGAGTAGAGCCGCTGCTCCTCCACGTTGAGAGGAGCCAGCTGAGGTGGCTCGGGCATCTGTTCCGGATGCCTCCTGGACGCCTCCCTAGGGAGGTGTTTCGGGCATGTCCCACCGGGAGGAGGCCCCGGGAAGACCAAGGACACGCTGGAGGGACTATGTCTCTCGGCTGGCCTGGGAACGCCTCGGGATCCCCCCCGGAGGAGTTGGAGGAAGTGTCTGGGGAAAAGGAAGTCTGGGAGTCCCTGCTTAGACTGCTGCCCCCGCGACCCGGCCCCGGATAAAGCGGAAGAAGATGGATGGATGGATGGATGTTGTAAATAGGGCTGGGCGATATTGACAAGAATGAATATCTGTTTTTGTTTGTTATAGTATTTTGATTGCGATATTCAGACGATGTTATGTCAATCCAACAGAGATATCTTCAAACGTGTTTTTAAATGTATAAGTGGACCTTTAATTATCAGACGGATGTGAACCTAAAATCCCTTTTCAAGACCCCTAAAGCCGAGGGTATTAGGTGTCTTTTGACAGATGCATGGGTAGAAAGCTGAAGGAATCAGACCAGCATTGTTTGAATTTTTGTTCTTACATGTGAACAACCCTACTAGCTTTAACTGTAAGCAGGGGGTTAAACCCTGTGTGGCTAGAATTTACAACAGCAAGTGGTTATCAAAGCCGTCCGCATTATGAGCAATAAATCAATATCTCAAAAAACTCAACCCGCTGGCGTAGCTCTATGGCACTGAAAGCAGGAATCTCCCTAATGCTCACCTCATCCTCCAGCGCACCACCCAACTGTGCACCCCAAGTCCTCTACATGTGCGAGGTCCTCCTGATTCTTTTACTACCAGAATCATCCATTTCAGTGCCAAAATCTGACTGTTGAGTGGTGACAGCAGATACACTAGATGTATTGACACCAGTCTGTAGAATGACAAAAATTAAATAAAAATTTATTAAATCTGTTTTTGTTGTTGTAATATCTTGATTGCGATAATTCAGATGATAAGGTCAATCCAACAGAGATATGTTCAAACGTGTCTTTAAATGTATAAGTGGACGTTTAATTATCAGATGGATGTGAAAAGTCTGTAAAACTAATCACAAAAGTGCAGAAATATAACTAAAACATAAACTCAACATACAGAAACTTTGCATCTCTTCAAAATAACATTCACAATATCTAAAACTCGATATATAAGCCCACCTCTAGTTGTAAAGGTTCAAATCATGTCATAAGGTGATTTTTCTGAACATTTCACATTCATCTGATGAATAAACCTCGACTAAAACGTTAAAAGATGTGTTTTTAATTAACACACTTCTGTTGGATTGACATGACATCGTCTGTGGTAAAAGCAGCTCTTTGTGAAAGCCTCAGTGTGTTTGGGTTCCAATTAGTGACAACGTGGTAAATATAATACTCTTACAGCAAAATAAAAGTCCTCTTTGGTAGATTGACCGTGTTTTTCCTGTGCCCCTGGTGGTCACACTGTGAAACAAAACACTGTAGGCGAGGTCATCCTGATTCAAATCTAGCTCAAAGTCTCATGGAAGAGGAAAACATATTTGGGGAAACTACAACTCAAGTGACTGTCAGGACGCAAGAAACAAACGTTCAGATCCTTTCATCTTGTGGACTCGAGGCTTTTGTCCCTGGATTTCCTCACAGTGGAAGAGGAACCCAAAGTAAGAGACTGTCACAATTAGGGCTGCGACCTGCGACCAACCATCAGTGAGTCCAATGTAACTGGACAGTGCTCAGTTTGTGCTCCTGACACACTTGACCCCAGCGATAGTGAAGGACGGGTCAAATGCAGGACAAACGGTACATTTCTACCTGAAAGTCTCACTTCAGCAGGTTCCATAAGAAAGGGTCTCAAGTCCTTTCAAGTCATTAAACCAAACGACCCAAACAGCTCACATGTTTGCAATGGATATGATTTTGTGAACTGTTTATTTGTTTGACTGACAACAGCGTTTGATTTGGTTTTGGCCTAAATAAGTTGTCATTTCTTTTTCAGTAGAGTTTAATCAGAGGAAGCCGTGTGAAGAGGGAATGCAGCAGAACTAGTATTATTATGAGTAGAAGTCATGTGCAGTTGTGGGCGTGGCCTGTTCTACACATTGAAGGTGTTGTCTTGTCAACTTTCTCAGTACAGGACAGCTCTGTACTCGGATACAGCCTTCACTTCCTCCAAACTCTACTTTGACTGAGTCTCTTCTCTGTCACTTGCACACGAGCCACAAAGTCAAAACAACACAATGTTTGAATAGTTTGTCATCTGATGCGACACAAAAACTCCACTGAGTCATAAACTCATGTGCACTTTAGACTCTTGTGTCATGGTTCTAGTCTCTAATGTCCCTCTCTGTCCTCAGTCTTCGTGCCTGTGGCCTGTCCCCTCACAGCTGTGGTCCTCTGGCCTCAGTCCTCAGGCCTCAGTCCTCAGGCCTCAGTCCTCAGTCTCACAGTCCTGGATCTGAGTAACAACGACCTCCAGGACTCAGGAGTGGAGCTGCTGTGTTCTGGACTGAAGAGCGCCCCCTGCAGGCTGGAGACTCTCAGGTGAGATGCACACACAAGGGGCATCTGATGGTGTCCACATGAGTGTCATGCTGCTCCTTGCGTCCACTAGGTCCGTAAAGGGCAGTGCTGCGAAATTTTGTAATTTTGGCTACACACGCCCCCTCGCTTTTGCGGTCCGCGTGGACCTGATTTTATGCGTCGGTATCAGGTACAAAATGTAACTATGCAGACGGTTCCGCCCGGAAATGAATTGGATTTCCTATTAGCAGCTCAGATTTCTACGGTTGACACCGCATGAAACCGTGCAGACTATAAATACCGGCAACGTCTTCTCCGCTGCCCTCCGCACGTCTCATTTCCGCACAGAATTTACATGCGGGAAGTATAATCTAAGCTCAATGCTGTGTGTCTTTAGGTTGTCTGGATGTCTGGTCTCAGAAAGCGGCGGGGCTGCTCTGGCCTCAGCTCTAAGCTCCACCCTCTCCCATCTGACAGCGTTAGACCTGAGCTACAACCATCCAGGACCCTCAGCAGAGCTTCTGACCGCTCTACGGGACGACCCCCACTGCCCCCTGGACTCTCTCAGGTCTGGGTCCTGGTTCAGTCTCTGGCCCATGGTTGGTCCAGGTCTGGGTCTGTGGTCTGGTCTAAACTGGACTTGTGTGTTTCAGGTTTGGATCCTGCTGGAGAACAGTGGATGTCCCAGGTCTGAGGAAGTGTGAGTCTCTGTATTTCATTCAGTTCATAGAAACATGAACAATATGTGACTTTATCAGACTTCAAGTCTTCACAGTTAAAGAGGAAACATCTGAGTGAGAGATTTGAGCTGCAAAAGACTCAAGACAAGTTTGTGTCTTTGTTCATTGTTTTATTACAGCTTAAAAAAAAATAAAATTATATATATATATATATATATATATATATATATATATATATATATATATATATATAATTAAAAACTTCTTCAGATTTACAGGAAGTGATGTCATGTTAAGAGTATTTTTAAACTAATGTTCCGAGGTCCCAGAGTCCACCTTGTCGACTCCTGATGCCAAAAAAGGAAGGAGAGAATCAGAACTGAGCCTAATAAGTGAAAACCTAACGAGCATTGAGGAGAAAGCCAAAGACAAAGAGTTTATATTCCAGTAACTGCAGGACACGAACTTAACTTGACATTGTTGAAAAAGAATCACCACAGAAGAAGAAAGCTAAAGTTACTGAGGTTCAAAACAAGAGTAATGACATGGAAAGACAGACAGAACCTACGGCTCTACAAGCGAGGCCAGAAGACGAGGAACTGTATTTATTTTACAGATGGATCATGTAAGTTTATTATCTGCAATGTTTATGGACCCAACAGGAATAATCAAGTCAGAGACATGTTCCAGAAGCTCCAAAGTGTTTGACTTTAAAATAGAGCGATGCAGTTTTTGTTATTGGAGGTGATTTGAAATGATTCCCTGATGAGAACATGGACAGAGACTCTCCAACACAGACCTGAGCTCAAGCTTTCAAACCACCTCTTATCTATGCCACAATCTAGTCCTCACCGATATCTGGAGATGTATGAATCCTGCTGCTATTGAAGAAACATGCTCCAAATACAGTTTACAATCTAGGACTGAGTTCTGGATTATGTCGTCGCAGGACGTTCAAAATGTCTCACAGGTCAACCATCGACTTTCTCCATTATCTGACCATGAAAATAATTACAACTTAAAGGTCTTACAGAAAAAAGTACTTCTAGAGGATATTGGAAGCTAAATAATGTTTATCACAAAATGTATTTAAAGGGACATATGATGCTTTATTTCTATTGTTTTGGGCCTTTAAACATGCTCTTGAGTACTTTTAGTTTGGCATCTCCTGCACAGCAACTTGACTTTGGACCAAAAAGTCCAAATACTAAGTCCATTCTGAACATGTGGCTCAAAGAGACTTCTCCATCTATGGTCGTATATTATTCATGGAAGCAGAAGGTATTTCCAGATTTGTGTCTCTCACTCTTTGTATGTCCATGATTCTATTGTAAAAGTATCAATGATGCTTTTGACAACTTTGTGTGCAAAAATACTGTCTCAAAAAGAAAATCATCTGTGCAGAAGAATGAGAAGGAGGGTTAGAACTTTGACACTTTTCTGACTTAATACGACATTTCAGCTCAAATGGTTCAAACATTTAGAAAAAAAAGTACAATTTGTTTTAATCTCAGAGGTTTAAAGTTGTTGAGCTGCAAATATACAATGTGAAAACGACCAATGAAACTGTGAAAAGTCCATCACAGACACGTCTGGCATGAGATGATGTGTTCACTATTTTCACCACTGAAAAGAAATACTCTGGAATCATGGGAAATACAATGGAACTAAAAAGTGGATTTATTTATATCTGATATTTATGACGATCAAGACAATCTATATAACGATGAAACCTTTGTTCAAAAACACTTTATTCACATGAATATACAAAGAGTTCAAAGCTGTTGTTCAATCAGTTCCAACAGGATTACACCATGTTTTAAAATCACATCTAAAATATCAGAAATGTACAAACTCAAAATATCATCATTAAATTAAAACAGATCCAAAATGCACAAATAATAAGGAAGTGACTGACGAGCCAAAGCAAACTCTCACCAGAGGGAAGTCTTTTTGGAACGCACAAAATCACTTCAATGAAGTGTAAAAAAGCCTGGTCATCTCCCTCCAATTGTGTGTTTCAAACAAAGCCAGAGAAAGTCAGTTCAAAATACTACACAATATTTACCTTGTGATAGCATCATCTCCAGATCTGCCAATATCAGGGATAAAATAGATACAATTCATTAGGTCAATATTTCCTCTGAAGTCTTAAGGCTCCATTACAATTCTTTTTTATAAAATGTAGAAAAGGACTTCAGTTCATTCTTGAAACAATCAAATGAGGTTTTACTTTTAGGAATCTACATTTGTGTTTCTAAAATATGATAAAGACCTGAATATTCCACATGTATTCAACATGTTTGTAATCAAATGTACAAATGTCATAGTTTTAGAACTGATTGCAGGTCAAATATTATAAACCAACTCTCTAAATGATTGAACCAGTTTGACAGAGCTACACTCATAAAAATGTCATGTGTTTGTGTCCTCAGATTCCTGTGAGTTCTCTCTGGATCCAAACACAGCTCACAGAAGACTCAAACTGTCTGAGGACAAACGGACAGTGACCATGGCGACAGAAGAGCCGCAGTGTCCACATGATGAGGACAGATTTACAGGCTGGCATCAGGTCCTGAGCTGCACTGGCCTGAGGGGGCGCTGTTACTGGGAGGTGGACTGGAGTGGGAGGAGGAGCATTGATGCTGGCAGTGAGTTACAGAGGAAAGAGAGAGGAGAGTGTGTTTGGACGCAATGATCAGTCCTGGAGTCTGAGATCTGTGAAGGACGTTACTCTTTCTATCACAACCAAAGACTAACACACCTCTGCTCCTCCTCCTCCTCCTCCTCCTCCTCCTCCTCCTCCTCCTCCTCCTTCTACCTCTCAGGTCGAGTGTCTGTGCTCCTGGACTCTGAGCTGGATCTCTGTCCTTCTATGAGGTCCTCTCTGATGGAAAACTGTCCCACCTCCACACCTTCAGCTCCTCCTTCACTGAGCCTCTGTTTCCTGGGTTTAGACTGTGGGGTGAAGGTGACTCTGTGTCTGTGGTGGATCTGAGGAGAGCGCCCCCTGGTGGACTCTCTGTGACACGTTTACGTCATAAATATTTCTGCTTTTCTTTATTCTTCAAAAATATCTTGAGTCCCCTGAGCTGTGGACATTCTAATGCAGCAGTTTTACCACAGCAAACTGCGCCACCTGCTGGTGACACGGCTCCAATCGTGTCAGATGCCCTCCCACTCTCCCGTATCCAGTGTCGTCGTAAAATCAACTTCCATGACAGTTTAACCTGGTTACCACGACGATCCTTCTTTGTTGTCAGAGTTGTTTTTTGCGTGTTTGAGTGGTTCACCTACCCCCTATCTCCGCCCCCTGCTCTGTGTTTAGCGTGTTGTGATGTGGGATTAAAAATGTCACGTGCTCATATAAAACACAATAAAAACATGGAAATAAAAACTCAAAAATGCATCAGTTTGTGTCATTTTAGATCAATATTGCTGTTTAAACGGAACAAAAGCTCAAATAAGGATTTATACATGTTCTAGTTTGTAAATACACAGAAAAAGCATGATATGTATAATCTGGACAAGGAGGTGGAGCTCGTCACTGTTGGAAATGATCTGAGAAAACGTTTATGCGTTTGACTTTGGGACTTTTCTTGAAGAGGCGGGGCTCCAGACTTCATCAGCTGTTTTGGGCTTTGGCTCCAAAATGGGCTGATGTCAACGAATTGCCCTTTTACATTGAATGTTGATGTACAGTCCTGACTTCACCAAATAATATAATATCAACACATTTCTCTTTTAGAGTCATTTGATGCAGCCTTCCTATTTTGTATTTTCCATTTCTAAATTATTAAAAAAAAGTGCATCTCTGCCCTGTCCTCGACATTATTGTTATGAATTAAAATAAATACATATTTGTAACGTCTGCCTACCTAGGGGAGGAAGGAAGTAACTAAAGATAACCAAGAATGTAAAATGGTGACTAAAAATGTAATTTGTCATTTAACAGATGAAGGGGAAAAAGGGGAAAAAAAGAAGGTAAAATGTGGTTATTTAGTGTAACAAAGATACTTGACAATAAACACAGACATAAAGGAATAAACTCATTACGAATTATAAACTCATAAAGTCGAATAAAGACTCACTTCGTCAGCCTTTTGCAATAAAAGGCCTTTGAAACGTTCTTCTACTGTTTCAGTTCGTCCACCAGGGGGAGCCAGACCACTTCGTGAGGCAAACAGGGCGTGTCGGAGCTACGTCATTGGGTCAACACAGGGTGCCCGCCTCAAGAGTGGACGTAAACGTGACTTTTACAGTTGTTCACGTCATTAAAGCTGATCTTCTCTTCTCATTTGAGCTCGGACCTTTCCATGATCTGAATCTAAACTGAGACAGTGGACCATCTTTATCATGACAAGTGCAGAATGTAAATGTGTCCTAAAGGTGTGTGACCCCTGACCCTTAGTCATGTGTCCTGTCACACCTGCTGACCGTGTTTTACAGTAGTGTAACTCCTTTTGCTTAGGGCCTATTTTTAAAAACACGCCTGTTCAGTTTGATGCTTTTGTGAAACTGGAGTTTTAGTCGAGTAAATATTTATTCAATCTAATTCGATCAAACGTATGATTATTTTGATTAAAAACCTGAGGATTTAACGATTCTTCACGATTATTGAGACTGAGAGATCTTTAATTGTCTGTCATTCTCGTGGTCATGTGACTGTTGTGTTTTGCTTTATGAAACTGAACTTTGGGAAAGACAAAATAAAGTTCAATGTGACCAAAACTGCCAGATAAAATTACGTTTTTTAACATTCAAGTCTGTTTTTTGGACGATAGATTGAACTATAAAAAGACATAATTTTACCTCTAAAATGGTCACGATTATATTTCCAACATGTCAGACTCTTAAATGCTCTGTTTCTGTGACGATGGAGTTTCAGATGTCACATTTCTCAGGAGCAGTCGCTGCAGTTCCTCCTGTGGCCTGGTGGGGGCAGTGTGGCGTCACGCTGCTGCTCTTGCTCTGCAGTAAAAGAATGTCACTGTAAATATGTTTCTAAAAGAGGCTCCGCTGGGTGTGATTCTGCTCCTGCTGAGCCCGGCTCACTGCGCCTCCTTCCTCTGCTTTTAAAGACAGTCCTTTGGCTGCTCTTCTGCTCCTCTGCTCCTCTGCTCCTCTGCTCCTCTGCTCCTCTGCTCCTCTGCTCTCTGGGGAGCTGAGTTTGGGGAGCCTTCTTCTCGTCTCCTTCTCGTCTCCTTCTCGTCTTTCTTTGCTGTGGATGTGGATCATAAGAAAGCGACTGCCAGGGACACACCCTTTTCTGTAACCTGAGACCTTGTAGGATGAGAACTATGAGGAAACAACCGCTCGCGATCATCCCAGACGGTTGTTTCTCTGTCGCGGCTCGACGTCAGACACAGAAGGGACAAAGTTGATGGTTTGTGTTGGTCTCTTGTTCAAAACCGGGCTTTGAAATGAAACGCTTCAAAATATAACCAGTGACTTTCATATTTCAATAGAACTACAGCTGAAAAAACGAGGTCAAAGGTCACTTTTTTAATAATTCAATTCAATTCAATTCAATTTAATTTTGTCACACCCAAAATCACAACAGTAGTGGTCTCGAGGGGCTACAGTGGAAAACAAAATAAACTATGTTCATAGGGACTTGGAAATGTCCCAGCGTCCTGTGTCCTTAGACAGATGTCCCAAGCCCCCCTGTCCTTAGACCCTCCTTCTCGGCCAGGAAAAACTACCAAACCTCTTTGGGGAAAAAGTAGAAACCTGGAGGAGTTCCACAGTGAAGGAGAGATCCGACTCCCTCGGACGGACAGGAGGACACGCCTCAATTTGCAGATACACGGTGGAGCAAGACCCACTCAGGAGGAGAACCAGGTCTTTGAGGCCGATGAAGAACCGTTCATACTGGAGTAGAGAACCGTTTCTCCAGGCAGATGAGGAGCATCTGGATCCACAGGTCCTCGATGTGCCTGCTCCTCTCCCGTCGGGGAAGTGGGAGAAGAAGAAGGAAAAGCGATGAACAAATTGCCAGTGAAATTAAATATTAAATATTGTTTGATAGAAAAGTAGTAGGAAACAGAGGATAGTGCTCAAGCTGCCATACTTCTCCCAGCATAGTTGCTCCTAGGGCAGCATAGCTGGGAACTATAGGTTTTTATTTCTGTTCCTAACTGGCCTGACCATAAGCCATTTCAAAGAGGAACGTTTTAAGCCTGGTCTTAAATGAAGAGACTGTGTCGGAGCCTATGTCGGAGACTGTGTCGGCCTCTTTAACATGGACAGGAGCTGATTCCACAACACAGGAGCTTGGTAGCTAAATGCTCTACCTCCTACTGTGCTTTTAAGAGACTCTTGGGACCACCAGAAGTGCCAGCATTTTGAGAGCGAAGTGCTCTGTTTGGATGATAAGGTTCTATAGCCTCTTTGAGGTCGGATGGGGCCAGGTCATTTATGGCTTTGTAAGTCAGGAGGAGGAGTTTTGAATTTGATTCTAAACTGGACAGGAGCCAGTGAAGAGACTCGAGCACCGGCGTAATGTGCTCTCTTCTTTTAGTTCCTGTTCGTAATCTTGCTGCTGCATTTTGAACCAGTTGAAAGCTTTTTATGGCGCTTTTAGGACACGCTGCAGCAGGAGTTACAGGAGTCTAATCGAGATGTTACAAACGCATGAAGTTTCAGCATCACTTTTAGGCAAGATTTTTCTGATTTTGGCTTTATTACGCAGATGGAAATAGGCTGTTTTACTGGCTTGATTTATGTGGCTTTGAATGAGAGCTCTTGGTCCAATCAGACTCCAAGGTTTCTTCCAGTGGAGCTGGAGGCCACACTGATGTTGTCCAGTGTGACTATCTGCTCAGATAAAGCGTCTCGTAGATGATTAGGGCCTAGTACGATGACCTCGGTTTTTTCAGGGTTCAGAAGCAGATCATGAAGTGTCATCCAGGTTTGTATATCCTTCACACAAGCACCAAGTCTGTCTGCTTGATCGGTCTGATCAGGTTTCATTGATAAATACGCACTTTATTATTCAAGTCAAATCTCCTCAAAACAAGTCATTTGAACTCCAGGTGTTCATCTTTGCAGGTCATGAAATGATGCTTTTAGTTTCAGCTGTGATTGAATCAAGCCTTTGATTTACTGAGATGTTAAAAGTGCACAGTGCAATGTCCACGCCGATCACACAAGAGTTTCTCTGCACAATTTGAGTCACGTTTTGTCCAAACGTGACTCAGTTTGACAAGTTGACTTCTGTTTCTGTTTGAGATGTTTGTATTTCCAGTGAAAACTCCGGCTGCACATTTATCTGCAGGAGTTTGTTCTGTTTAGACTTGAAGAACAGAGAAAACAGTGACTTCTTCTTTTACATTGACTGATATAAGCCAGTGTGCTGTTGTTCAACCCTCCAAAACACCACATTATCATTTACAGCACTGCCTGAACAATGAGGGAACTCTTTGAATAAACACAAATAAATGGATCATAAATGTGAGTTTGTGTGTCTGCTGTGTGAGTCTGTTTACCTCTGTTTATTTGTTTGACTCACAACAATGTTTGATTTGGTTTTGGCCTAAATAAGTTGTCATTTCGGAGCCTTTTTCAGTAGAGTTTAATCAGAGGAAGCCGTGTGAAGAGGGAATGCAGCAGAACTAGTATTATTATGAGTAGAAGTCATGTGCAGTTGTAGGCGTGGCCTGTTCTACACATTGAAGGTGTTTTCTTGTCCTTTCTCAGGACAGGACAGCTCTGTACTCGGATACAGCCTTCTCTTCCTCCAAACTCTACTTTGACTGAGTCTCTTCTCTGTCACTTGCACACGAGGCACAAAGTCAATACAACACAATGTTTGAATAGTTTGTCATCTGATGCGACACAATCTGGGCTCATTTTTTACAGTACGTGTGAAATCCCAAACTGGAATGTTCCACAGTGTAGCATTAAACAAAGGGGTTTTTAGTGATCCAACATAACCTGAAAAACCTGCCACTGCACCTCAGTCACAGAACAAAAATAATAATAAACTTTAATACAAAATATCCTCCGAGTCGTGTTTGTTTGAATGGAACTTTATCTCAAAACGTGACTCATAATATTAAGAACAATGACATAAATGTACTGGCCTTAAATGGGCTCAAAAGAACCGTCTTCTTCTCACGCTTTGAACTGAGGCCCAAATCAATGCGAGTGGTTCCAAATGCTTTGCAGAGCTTCAGTTCTTGTCAGTGTTAGAACATCTCCTTTACCACAGACACAGTGGAGCTTCAGGACTTGTGTTTCCTTCTGTTTTCACTCACTCAACTTGATGATGATGCTCTGGAGGTGAATCCAAAGCAAAATGCTCTTTCAGCTTTCACATTGTGGACTGGATGTTTCTTCACCTCCTGCTCGTCTTCATTGTACTTCTATATCTTCATGTTTGGCTGCTCTGTCCACTGTGTTACTGCATTCTCACACCGAGATCTTCACACTTTTATTACACGCACAAAAGTGAAGAAGATCCCAGACAAGTTTGACACTGGTGGAAGGTGACCTCGTGCACAGGATCAAGTCTGGTGCAGTGTCCCTGGGCCAAACGTTCCTCTCAGAATGCGCTCCATCTTAAGCGTGTTCTGATGGTACTCACATTATGTAGAATGGACTCTTTAGACATTTGACTGTGTTCAAGAAAATAAACTCTTTACAAATACAAATCCCTGTCTGAAAGTCCATTCAACACATTCGATTGCTTCTTTATTTGCAGTGCATTAATTCTTCATGAAAAAAACACGACATAAAGGACAAGCTGTTATAATTAGATGTTTTGCTTCACAAGAGAGTGCAGTAGGGTTGCAATAAAACATCATTTTGATCATCAATTCATCTTGACGTTATTTACTGATTAATCGATTCGTTGTTTACACATCAAGAAAGGCCCGGAATTTGACCCAATGAAGCTAAAATGAAGCTCGAGGACGTCATTTTTACCAAAAACAAAAACATTTATTTTAAAATGTCAGCATTTTTGTGTAATTACTGTTCATGCCGAGCCATGAAACCTCTTTTTTCAGCTCGTGGCTCGTTATGGAGAAGTTGACAATTATTGGATGAGTAAATCCGTTCAGGACTATTTCAATAGTCGGTCAGTTGCGATTCATTGATTGACTTGTTGCGACCTCAGAGCGGGCGACATGCCGCGCCTTTAAGATGGAAACCTCCTTCATGACTTTGTTCATGAACGTCCTCATTTCTAGATGTTCGAATGATATGAATGGTACAGTTGTAAAGAATGTCGTGCTCCTTTCCACTCTTGACAAACCGTTTGAAACCACGTCATTTAGGCCCAGAAAACAAGTGTCCAAACGTTTGACAAATAAAGCCCTGAACAGCATTAGAAGAAAGATCTGATCACAAACCTGTTTGAGATGGAAATGAAGGTGAGTCCTGTGTCCAAACGCCACCAAAACAGCTCCTTTCAAACACAAGAAAACAGAGAAAATCAACTCCAAAGATCCAGCTAAAGCTGCGCCGATTTAAGCTGAGTGTAAAAAGTGTAATACATGAGCCCCTTTAGTTTATTCAAACATCACATTAAACCACGTCAATCAGCACCAAATTCCCGCTGAACACTTCCAAAATACAAATACAATGATCCGTATGAATTCAGAGATCAAACACTGACCTTATTTACGTTCTGAAGAGCGAAAATCAGCAAAGTCAAGTTTTGAAATGAGGAACATGTTGGCGCCGCTTCAGTCAGAGCTGCGTCACTGCGTCACTGGAACCATCCTTTCTCATTTTAGAGAAGTTTTGTTTAGAACATATTTCATTAACGAGAGCGTGAAGTGGCTCAAACGACCTTCTCAGACAAGTTTTAAATTAAACTTCATAGAAATTTCCAAATCTCGCAGGTCATAAAGCCACAGCAAAGGTGTACAAATAGATAAGATTGTAAAATCTGATTGTAGACAGGATATTCTATATTGCTTCTTCTATTTGTTACTCTGTCTGTCCAGGAAAGAGGTGAAGGTCTCTTTCATTTGGGTTCCTGCCCAGGTCGGGGTGGATGGTAATGAAATGGCTGATTTGCTGGCTAAAAATTCCCTAAAACTGACATCAATATATGTGATAGTTGAAGTCAAACCTATAATTAAGAGTCCTGTGTATAAACTTTGGCAGGATTATTGGACTCTTTGTGATACTGGACGGCATCTGTATCAGATACAAAGTAGTGTTGGTCCATAAAGATCCATGGGCAGAAACACAGGGAAAGAGAGAGCCTTTACTCGCATGAGAATAGGCCACACCCGACTCAACAAGTCACTGAGTAGGATAGGCAAACATCGCTTATGTCATCACTGTCAAGAACCTGAAACTGTTGAGCATATGAAAGAGAGAGAACTGAATTAGTTTTATGGCTTCAAAATAATAAACAAGAATTCAATCTGCTCAATCTTCTTGCAATCCAGTCACAAGATCATGTAAGGCTTTAGTTGCTTACCTACATAATACAGGATCAATTGGAAGATTATAGATTTAATAGCATCTTTGTTGAGTTACACTACATCCACCTTTTAATATTATGGTTTCCGTTGATCTAGTGTCCACACTCAATCCAGTAGGTGGCGGTAAATGCCACTTTTGGCTGCCAACCGCCATTCAAATGTAACAAAAAGACAACACTTTGTAAGTCAACTCCATTTCAACAGCAAATTTTACTACTCTTTTTAAAAATATGTTGAGCTCCGGATACAAAATCAAAAACATCTGTTGCCATGGAAATGTGCCATGTTTGTTGTTGGGGTGTAACGTCCATTGAGATCGGTAAATGAACCAAAAAGCTGTTTAACGGCTGAGCCACTGCTGTTAAATACAAGTATCACTCTAAAGAGTCAGAATACTTAAGAATGAACGCTGAGTTTCATATTTAGTATCTTCAAATCTCCACTGGTTTAACATTAGGAAAACTGGAAATTCTACTGACGGCACAATCCCGAGCTCTATTAAGAAACCATTAAAAATCATCTTTAACTCATTGACAAAAGGTGCTATAGATTTAGAGGTTTAAGTGAATCTAAACTGGATGTGGGATTAGACAACGTTTAAAAGAGGGCGAATCATTAACTGTTCGTTTCACCCACAGACCGTAAATATCTTTATTCATATTAGTTAATTATGTCATATTTACGGTCTATGGTTTCACCACATTCTTCTGCCTCCATTCAGAGAGTGGCGCCCTCTGCTAGAGCTCAATGCCACTGCACCTTTTCTTCTGCTGATTTCCGTCAGACGAAGAGCTTTTTCATCAAATTCACTCAATTTTCACATCTTCTGTGTCATCTTAATGGAATTACGGCTCAATTTGAGTCATGAACTTCTTTTCTCGGCTCATGGCGTGTTTTGGAACCTGTGCACGGACCAGTTTACCATCATTCTATAAATGAGTTGACAATTATTTCAATATTTGCTTGATGCAGCTGTGGTGCTCGAGGTGGGCCATTTATCCACATTTTGATCATGTTGTGAATGTTGTGAAGATATGACACGTTTGAATCCATCGTTTGTAGTCAAAAAGATTACAAATAAAAATGAAGAAAATATGTTGTAAATACCCCTCCCTGAACCGACACCTTAACGTGGTGGAGGGGTTTGAGCGCCCGAATGATCTCAGGAGCTATGTTGTCCGGGGCTTCAAGCCCCTGGTAGGGTCTCCCAAGGCAAACAGGTCCTGGGTGACGGGTCAGACAAAGATCGGTTCACAAGCCCCCTATGAAGAAAAAAAAACCAAGGCCAGTTACGTCGCCCGGATTGGCGTTACCGGGGCCCCACCCTGGAGCCAGGCCTGGCGTGGGTGCTCGACGGCGAGCGCCTGGTGGCCGGGTCTTTCCCCACGGGGCCCGGCCGGGTGCAACCCAAACGAGTGACGTGGGGCCGTCCTCCCGTGGACCCACCACCTGCAGGAGGATCCGTAAGGGGCTGGTGCAGAGGGATCTGGGCGGCAGTCGACGGCAGGGGCCTCGACGACCGGATCCCCGGACACAGAGACTAACTCTGGGGACATGGAACGTCACCTCACTGGGGGGGAAAGAGCCTGAGCTTGTGCGGGAGGTTGAACGGTTCCGACTAGATATAGTCGGCCTCACCTCCACGCACAGTTTGGGCACTGGAACCCATCCTCTCGAGAGGGGTTGGACGCTCCACTTCTCTGGTGTTGCCTGCGGGGAGAGGCGGCGGGCTGGTGTGGGCTTGCTTATTGCCCCACAGCTCAGCCACCATGTGTTGGAGTTTACCCCAGTGAACGAGAGGGTCGCGTCCCTACGCCTTCGGGTTGGGGACAGGTCTCTCACTGTGGTGTCGGCCTACGGGCCGAACAACGGTGCTGAGTACCCGGCCTTCTTGGAGTCCCTGAGAGGGGTACTGGACAGTGCACCGACCGGGGACTCCGTTGTTCTACTGGGGGACTTCAACGCCCACGTGGGCAACGACAGTGACACCTGGAGAGGGGTGATTGGGAAGAACGGCCCCCCCGATCTGAACCCGAGTGGTGTTCAGTTATTGGACTTCTGTGCTAGTCACGGACTGTCCATAACGAACACCATGTTCAAGCACAAGGGTGTCCACCAGTGCACGTGGCACCAGGACACCCTAGGCCGGAGGTCAATGATCGACTTTGTTGTCGTGTCATCTGACCTCCGGCCGCGTGTCTTGGACACTCGGGTAAAGAGAGGGGCGGAGCTGTCAACCGATCACCACCTGGTGGTGAGTTGGATCCGCTGGCGGTGGAGGAAGCCGGACAGACTTGGCAGGCCCAAGCGTATAGTGAGGGTCTGTTGGGAACGTCTTGCGGAGCCCGCTGTCAGCAGGGTCTTCAATTCACACCTCCGGGAGAGCTTCTCCCAAATCCCGGGGGAGGCTGGGGACATTGAGTCCGAGTGGACCATGTTCTCGACCTCCATTGTCAATGCGGCTGCTCGGAGCTGTGGTCGCAAGGTCTCAGGTGCCTGTCGCGGCGGCAACCCCCGAACCCGGTGGTGGACACCGGAAGTAAGGGATGCCGTCAGGCGGAAGAAGGAGGCCTATCAGGCCTCTTTGGCTTGTGGGACTCCTGAGGCCGTTGAGGGGTATCGGCGGGCCAGGCGTGCCGCAGCTCGTGCTGTCGCAGAGGCAAAAACCCGGGTCTGGGAGGAGTTCGGGGAGGCCCTGGAGGAGGACTATCGGTCGGCCCCAAAGAGATTCTGGCAAACCGTCCGGCGCCTCAGGAGGGGGAAGCAGTGTTCCACCAACACCATTTATGGTGCGGGTGGGGACCTGCTGACCTCGACTGGGGACGTCGTCGGGCGGTGGAAGGAGTACTTTGAGGACCTCCTAAATCCCACTGCCACGTCTTCCGAAGAGGAAGTAGAGACGGAGGACTCGGAGGCTGACTCATCCATCACCCAAGCCGAAGTCACTGAGGTTGTTGGCAAACTCCTCGGTGGCAGAGCTCCGGGGGTGGATGAGATACGCCCCGAGTACCTAAAGTCTCTGGATGTTGCAGGACTGTCTTGGTTGACACGCCTCTGCAACATCGCGTGGCGGTCGGGGTCGGTGCCTCTGGACTGGCAGACCGGGGTGGTGGTCCCTCTGTTCAAGAAGGGGACCGGAGGGTGTGCTCCAACTATAGAGGGATCACACTCCTCAGCCTCCCTGGTAAGGTCTATTCCAGGGTACTGGAAAGGAGAATCCGACCGATAGTCGAACCTCGGATTCAGGAGGAGCAGAGTGGTTTTCGTCCTGGTCGTGGAACACTGGACCAGCTCTATACTCTCCATCGGGTGCTCGAGGGTTCATGGGAGTTTGCCCAACCAGTCCACATGTGCTTTGTGGATCTGGAGAAGGCTTTCGACCGTGTCCCACGGTGTGCCCTTTTGGGGGTGCTGCGGGAGTACGGGGTCCGGGGCCCTTTGCTCAGGGCTGTCCGGTCCCTGTATGACCGGAGCAGGAGCTGTGTTCGCATTGCCGGCAGTAAGTCAGATCTGTTTCCCAGTGCGTGTTGGACTCCGCCAGGGCTGCCCTTTGTCACCGGTTCTGTTCATTGTTTTTATGGACAGAATTTCTAGGCGCAGTCAGGGGGCGGAGGGGGTCCGGTTTGGAGAGCACAGGATCTCATCTCTGCTGTTTGCAGATGATGTTGTCCTGATGGCTCCATCAAACCTGGACCTGCAACATGCACTGGGACGGTTTGCAGCCGAGTGTGAAGCAGCTGGGATGAGAATCAGCACCTCCAAATCTGAGGCCATGGTTCTCAACCGGAAAAAAGGTGGCTTGCCCTCTCCAGGTGGGTAGGGGAGTCCTTGCCCAAGGTGGAGGAGTTTAAGTATCTCGGATCTTGTTCACGAGTGAGGGAAGGATGGAGCGTGAGATTGACAGGCGGATCGGTGCAGCGTCTGCAGTGATGCGGGTCGCTGCAATCGGACTGTTGTGGTGAAGAAGGAGCTGAGTCGAAAGACAAAGCTCTCGATTTACCGGTCAATCTACGTTCCTCCCCTCACCTATGGTCATGAGCTTTGGGTAGTGACCGAAAGGACAAGATCGCGGATACAAGCGGTCGAAATGAGTTTCCTCCGCAGGGTGGCTGGGCGCTCCCTTAGAGATAGGGTGAGGAGCTCAGTCACACGGGAGGAGCTCGGAGTAGAGCCGCTGCTCCTCCACGTTGAGAGGAGCCAGCTGAGGTGGCTCGGGCATCTGTTCCGGATGCCTCCTGGACGCCTCCCTAGGGAGGTGTTTCGGGCATGTCCCACCGGGAGGAGGCCCCGGGGAAGACCAAGGACACGCTGGAGGGACTATGTCTCTCGGCTGGCCTGGGAACGCCTCGGGATCCCCCCGGAGGAGTTGGAGGAAGTGTCTGGGGAAAAGGAAGTCTGGGAGTCCCTGCTTAGACTGCTGCCCCCGCGACCCGGCCCCGGATAAAGCGGAAGAAGATGGATGGATGGATGGATGTTGTAAATAGGGCTGGGCGATATTGACAAGAATGAATATCTGTTTTTTGTTTGTTATAGTATTTTGATTGCGATATTCAGACGATATTATGTCAATCCAACAGAGATATCTTCAAACGTGTTTTTAAATGTATAAGTGGACCTTTAATTATCAGACGGATGTGAACCTAAAATCCCTTTTCAAGACCCCTAAAGCCGAGGGTATTAGGTGTCTTTGACAGATGCATGGGTAGAAAGCTGAAGGAATCAGACCAGCATTGTTTGAATTTTTTGTTCTTACATGTGAACAACCCTACTAGCTTTAACTGTAAGCAGGGGGTTAAACCCTGTGTGGCTAGAATTTACAACAGCAAGTGGTTATCAAAGCCGTCCGCATTATGAGCAATAAATCAATATCTCAAAACTCAACCGGGCGTAGCTCTATGGCACTGAAAGCAGGACTCTCCCCAATGCTCACCTCATCCTCCAGCGCACCACCCAACTGTGCACCCCAAGTCCTCTACATGTGCGAGGTCCTCCTGATTCTTTTACTACCAGAATCATCCATTTCAGTGCCAAAATCTGACTGTTGAGTGGTGACAGCAGATACACTAGATGTATTGACACCAGTCTGTAGAATGACAAAAATTAAATAAAAATTTATTAAATCTGTTTTTGTTGTTGTAATATCTTGATTGCGATAATCAGATGATAAGGTCAATCCAACAGAGATATGTTCAAACGTGTCTTTAAATGTATGTGGACGTTTAATTATCAGATGGATGTGAAAAGTCTGTAAAACTAATCACAAAAGTGCAGAAATATAACTAAAACATAAACTCAACATACAGAAACTTTGCATCTCTTCAAAATAACATTCACAATATCTAAAACTCGATATAAAGCCCACCTCTAGTTGTAAAGGTTCAAATCATGTCATAAGGTGATTTTTCTGAACATTTCACATTCATCTGATGAATAAACCTCGACTAAAACGTTAAAAGATGTGTTTTAAATTAACACACTTCTGTTGGATTGACATGACATCGTCTGTGGTAAAAGCAGCTCTTTGTGAAAGCCTCAGTGTGTTTGGGTTCAATTAGTGACAACGTGGTAAATATAATACTCTTACAGCAAAATAAAGTCCTCTTTGGTAGATTGACCGTGTTTTTCCTGTGCCCCTGGTGGTCACACTGTGAAACAAACACAGGCGAGGTCATTCTGATCAAATCTAGCTCAAGTCTCATGGAAGAGGAACAAGTATTTGGGGAAACTACAACTCAAGTGACTGTCAGGACGCAAGAAACAAACGTTCAGATCCTTTCATCTTGTGGACTCGAGGCTTTTGTCCCTGGATTTCCTCACAGTGGAAGAGGAACCCAAAGTAAGAGACTGTCACAATTAGGGCTGCGACCAACCATCAGTGAGTCCAATGTAACTGGACAGTGCTCAGTTTGTGCTCCTGACACACTTGACCCCAGCGATAGTGAAGGACGGGTCAAATGCAGGACAAACGGTACATTTCTACCTGAAAGTCTCACTTCAGCAGGTTCCATAAGAAAGGGTCTCAAGTCCTTTCAAGTCATTAAACCAAACGACCCAAACAGCTCACATGTTTGCAATGGATATGATTTTGTGAACTGTTTATTTGTTTGACTGACAACAGCGTTTGATTTGGTTTTGGCCTAAATAAGTTGTCATTTCTTTTTCAGTAGAGTTTAATCAGAGGAAGCCGTGTGAAGAGGGAATGCAGCAGAACTAGTATTATTATGAGTAGAAGTCATGTGCAGTTGTGGGCGTGGCCTGTTCTACACATTGAAGGTGTTGTCTTGTCAACTTTCTCAGTACAGGACAGCTCTGTACTCGGATACAGCCTTCACTTCCTCCAAACTCTACTTTGACTGAGTCTCTTCTCTGTCACTTGCACACGAGCCACAAAGTCAAAACAACACAATGTTTGAATAGTTTGTCATCTGATGCGACACAAAAACTCCACTGAGTCATAAACTCATGTGCACTTTAGACTCTTGTGTCATGGTTCTAGTCTCTAATGTCCCTCTCTGTCCTCAGTCTTCGTGCCTGTGGCCTGTCCCCTCACAGCTGTGGTCCTCTGGCCTCAGTCCTCAGGCCTCAGTCCTCAGGCCTCAGTCCTCAGTCTCACAGTCCTGGATCTGAGTAACAACGACCTCCAGGACTCAGGAGTGGAGCTGCTGTGTTCTGGACTGAAGAGCGCCCCCTGCAGGCTGGAGACTCTCAGGTGAGATGCACACACAAGGGGCATCTGATGGTGTCCACATGAGTGTCATGCTGCTCCTTGCGTCCACTAGGTCCGTAAAGGGCAGTGCTGCGAAATTTTGTAATTTTGGCTACACACGCCCCCTCGCTTTTGCGGTCCGCGTGGACCTGATTTTATGCGTCGGTATCAGGTACAAAATGTAACTATGCAGACGGTTCCGCCCGGAAATGAATTGGATTTCCTATTAGCAGCTCAGATTTCTACGGTTGACACCGCATGAAACCGTGCAGACTATAAATACCGGCAACGTCTTCTCCGCTGCCCTCCGCACGTCTCATTTCCGCACAGAATTTACATGCGGGAAGTATAATCTAAGCTCAATGCTGTGTGTCTTTAGGTTGTCTGGATGTCTGGTCTCAGAAAGCGGCGGGGCTGCTCTGGCCTCAGCTCTAAGCTCCACCCTCTCCCATCTGACAGCGTTAGACCTGAGCTACAACCATCCAGGACCCTCAGCAGAGCTTCTGACCGCTCTACGGGACGACCCCCACTGCCCCCTGGACTCTCTCAGGTCTGGGTCCTGGTTCAGTCTCTGGCCCATGGTTGGTCCAGGTCTGGGTCTGTGGTCTGGTCTAAACTGGACTTGTGTGTTTCAGGTTGGATCCTGCTGGAGAACAGTGGATGGTCCCAGGTCTGAGGAAGTGTGAGTCTCTGTATTTCATTCAGTTCATAGAAACATGAACAATATGTGACTTTATCAGACTTCAAGTCTTCACAGTTAAAGAAGAAACATCTGAGTGAGAGATTTGAGCTGCAAAAGACTCAAGACAAGTTTGTGTCTTTGTTCATTGTTTTATTACAGCTTAAAAAATATATATATATATATATATATATATATATATATATATATATATATATATATATATATATATATATATATATATATATATATATATAATTAAAAACTTCTCAGATTTACAGGAAGTGATGTCATGTTAAGAGTATTTTTTAAACTAATGTTCCGAGGTCCCAGAGTCCACCTTGTCGACTCCTGATGCCAAAAAAGGAAGGAGAGAATCAGAACTGAGCCTAATAAGTGAAAACCTAACGAGCATTGAGGAGAAAGCCAAAGACAAAGAGTTTATATTCCAGTAACTGCAGGACACGAACTTAACTTGACATTGTTGAAAAGAATCACCACAGAAGAAGAAGCTAAAGTTACTGAGGTTCAAAACAAGAGTAATGACATGGAAAGACAGACAGAACCTACGGCTCTACAAGCGAGGCCAGAAGACGAGGAACTGTATTTATTTTACAGATGGATCATGTAAGTTTATTATCTGCAATGTTTATGGACCCAACAGGAATAATCAAGTCAGAGACATGTTCCAGAAGTTCCAAAGTGTTTGACTTTAAAATAGAGCGCGATGCAGTTTTTGTTATTGGAGGTGATTTGAATGATTCCCTGATGAGAACATGGACAGAGACTCTCCAACACAGACCTGAGCTCAAGCTTTCAAACCACCTCTTATCTATGCCACAATCTAGTCCTCACCGATATCTGGAGATGTATGAATCCTGCTGCTATTGAAGAAACATGCTCCAAATACAGTTTACAATCTAGGACTGAGTTCTGGATTATGTCGTCGCAGGACGTTCAAAATGTCTCACAGGTCAACCATCGACTTTCTCCATTATCTGACCATGAAATAATTACAACTTAAAGGTCTTACAGAGGATACTTGGAAGCTAAATAATGTTTATCACAAAATGTATTTAAAGGGGACATATGATGCTTTATTTCTATTGTTTTGGGCCTTTAAACATGCTCTTGAGTACTTTTAGTTTGGCATCTCCTGCACAGCAACTTGACTTTGGACCCAAAAGTCCAAATACTAAGTCCATTCTGAACATGTGGCTCAAAGAGACTTCTCCATCTATGGTCGTATATTATTCATGGAAGCAGAAGGTATTTCCAGATTTGTGTCTCTCACTCTTTGTATGTCCATGATTCTATTGTAAAAGTATCAATGATGCTTTTGTCAACTTTGTGTGCAAAAATACTGTCTCAAAAAAGAAGTAATCTGTGCAGAAGAATGAGAAGGAGGGTTAGAACTTTGACACTTTTCTGACTTAATACGACATTTCAGCTCAAATGGTTCAAACATTTAGAAAAAAAGTACATTTTGTTTTAATCTCAGAGGTTTAAAGTTGTTGAGCTGCAAATATACAATGTGAAAACGACCAATGAAACTGTGAAAAGTCCATCACAGACACGTCTGGCGTGAGATGATGTGTTCACTATTTTCACCACAGAAAGAAATACTCTGGAATCATGGGAAATACAATGGAACTAAAAAGTGGATTTATTTTATATCTGATATTTATGACGATCAAGACAATTTATATAACGATGAAACCTTTGTTCAAAAACACTTTATTCACATGAAATACAAAGAGTTCAAAGCTGTTGTTCAATCACTTCCAACAGGATTACACCATGTTTTAAAATCACATCTAAAATATCAGAAATGTACAAACTCAAAATATCATCATTAAATAAAACAGATCCAAAATGCACAAATAATAAGGAAGTGACTGACGAGCCAAAGCAAACTCTCACCAGAGGGAAGTCTTTTTGGAACGCACAAATCACTTCAATGAAGTGTAAAAAAGCCGGGTCATCTCCCTCCAATTGTGTGTTTCAAACAAAGCCAGAGAAAGTCAGTTCAAAATACTACACAATATTTACCTTGTGATAGCATCATCTCCAGATCTGCCCATATCAGGGATAAAATAGATACAATTCATTAGGTCAATATTTCCTCTGAAGTCTTAAGGCTCCATTACAATTCTTTTTTATAAATGTAGAAAAGGACTTCAGTTCATTCTTGAAACAATCAAATGAGGTTTTACTTTTAGGAATCTACATTTGTGTTTCTAAAATATGATAAAGACCTGAATATTCCACATGTATTCAACATGTTTGTAATCAAATGTACAAATGTCATAGTTTTATAACTGATTGCAGGTCAAATATTATAAACCAACTCTCTAAATGATTGAACCAGTTTGACAGAGCTACACTCATAAAAATGTCATGTGTTTGTGTCCTCAGATTCCTGTGAGTTCTCTCTGGATCCAAACACAGCTCACAGAAGACTCAAACTGTCTGAGGACAAACGGACAGTGACCATGGCAACAGAGAAGCAGCAGTGTCCACATCATGAGGACAGATTTACAGACAAGTATATCAGGTCCTGAGCTGCACTGGCCTGAGGGGGGCGCTGTTACTGGGAGGTGGACTGGAGCGGGAGGAACATTGATGTGGCAGTGAGTTACAGAGGAAAGAGAGAGGAGTGTGTGTTTGGACGCAATGATCAGTCCTGGAGTCTGAAGATCTGTGAAGGACGTTACTCTTTCTATCACAACCAAAGACTAACACACCTCTGCTCCCTCCTCTCCTCCTCCTCCTCTCCTCCTCCTCCTCCTCTCCTCCTCCTCCTCTCCTTCCTCCTCCTCAGGTCGAGTGTCTGTGTTCCTGGACTCTGAGGCCTGGATCTCTGTCCTTCTATAAGGTCTTCTCTGGTGGAAAACTGTTCCACCTCCACACCTTCAGCTCCTCCTTCACTGAGCCTCTGTTTCCTGGGTTTAGACTGTGGGGTGAAGGTGACTCTGTGTCTGTGGTGGATCTGAGGAGAGCGCCCCCTGGTGGACCTCTGTGACACATTTACGTCATGAATATTTCTGCTTTTCTTTATGAGTCCCCTGTGCTGTGGACATTCTAATGCAGCAGTTTTACCACAGCAAACTGCGCCACCTGCTGGTGACACGGCTCCAATCGTGTCAGATGCCCTCCCACTCTCCCGTATCCAGTGTCGTCGTAAAATCAACTTCCATGACAGTTTAACCCGGTTACCACGACGATCCTTCTTTGTTGTCAGAGTTGTTGTTGCGTGTTTGAGTGGTTCACCTACCCCCCATCTCCGCCCCCTGCTCTGTGTTTAGCGTGTTGTGATGTGGGATTAAAAATGTCACGTGCTCATATAAAACACAATAAAAACATAAAACACAATAAAAACATGGAAATAAAAACTCAAAAATGCATCAGTTTGTGTCATTTTAGATCAATATTGCTGTTTAAACGGAACAAAAGCTCAAATAAGGATTTATACATGTTATAGTTTGTAAATACACAGAAAAAGCATGATATGTATAATCTGGACCAGGAGGTGGCGCTCGTCACTGTTGGAAATGATCTGAGAAAACGTTTCTGGGTTTGACTTTGGGACTTTTCTTGAAGAGGCGGGGCTCCAGACTTCATCAGCTGTTTTGGGCTTTGGCTCCAAAATCAATTTCAGTTCGTCCACGAGGGGGAGCCAGACCACTCCGTGAGGCGTTAGAAACAAACTGGGCGTGTCGGAGCTACGTCATTGGGTCAACGCAGGGTGCCCGCCTCAAGAGTGGACGTCAACGTGACTTTTACACGTCATAAAGCTGATCTTCTCATTTGACCTTTGACCATCTTCATCATGAAAAGAGCAGAACGTAAATGTCCTAAAGGTGCGTGACCCCTGACCCTTAGTCACGTGTCCTGCCGTAGTTGAACTCTGCTTTTTCTCTCCAAATCCCGAGCTTCTCGTGAACGCAGCACGGGAGCGCGCGCGTAGGGCTCGCGCACGGCACGTAAAGCGCACGCGCGGCTCAACACAAACAGGTGGTCACCGAGTCTGTCCCGTGTCCAGAGAAACTGCGTCCAAATGCGGCCGAGCGGCGAGACCCGGGGCCGCCGCTGAGACCACCGGGACCGCCGCGGAGACCACCGGGACCAGCGGGACCAGGCTCCACCGGGACGCGCCGCGGCTTTACCCCGATGTTTGCGCCAGTTTTGGGCTCGGATCGAAGCCCCGCAGCAGCAGCAGAAGCGGTGCTCCCGGTGCTCCCGGTGCTCCCGTGCTTCGCACCCGCGCCCCCGTGCTCTGCCCGGGCTCCGGGACCATGAAAGTGACGGTGTGCTTCGGCCGGACCCGCGTCGTGGTCCCGTGCGGGGACGGGAAGCTCCGCGTGCACTCTCTGATCCAACAGGCGGCTCTGCGCTACAAGAAAGCCATCGCCAAGGTAAACGCACTTTGTCTTTGTGCGCGGCGCGGCGCGGCGCTAAAGTGTCAAAGTCACGCAAAAGTCCCGTTTCACGCGCAGTCCCCGTGTCCGTGGCCCGTCTGCGCCATTCGGACGTGTTTTCCGTGTTTCCCTTTGCGCCTTTGGCCGTTTCCAGCTCGCGCAGTGGAACATTGGAGCCTCTGTCTCTTTAGCTCCGGCGCTAACGCGTCACTTTAGCGCGCGGCGCTCGTTTCCAGCGCACTTTTTGTGCCACTTTTTGTGCCACTTATTGTGCCACATTCCTCCGTTTGTCCCTTTGGCCGGTTCCGGGCCACTCTCGTGTCGCCTGGAGCGCACACGCCGCCATTGTGGCTCGACTCTTCTGGAAAAGCACAAACTTCCTCTGGGACCTCCGTCCGGACGCCCCCCCTGGACTAAACCAAGACCTGGTTCGGCCTTGGTTTAGTCCTTGTTTAATTCTGCTTCAGACCTGTTTTGATTCTGGTTCAGACCTGGTCTGTTCAGACCTGGTTCAGACCTGGTTCAGACCTGGTTCAGACCTGGTTCAGACCTGGTTCAGACCTTCGGCACTGAACTAGGAGATTCGAGTCGTCGTGTCAGGTCCAGGTCCGGGGGGCTTCAGGTTCCAGGTCCGGGGGGCTTTCAGGTCCAGGTCCGGGGGCTTCAGGCAGGGGCTCGCTCACATCTCCAGGCTGGAAGAGTCTTTTGGAAAGGGTTCTGTTGTGAGAAGGTTGATCTTTTCTTCACGTTGTGAGTTTGAAGCGTTCCGTGTGAAGCTGAAGTTGTGCTAAAGTTCTCAAAGTGAAAGTCGTTCAAATCTGGAGCGTGTTTTCGTCCAGAGAACGAGTAGAACCATCCAAACACTCCCATGATCACAATCGTTGATCAGAAACGTCCCGACTCGACCCTGAATGCCTAAACGTCCCTGCCTCAACAATGTGCTGTATGTCCACCTTCTCTCTCCATTCCACACACACTGTCTAATAAAGCCTTCGCTCCGACTCTGGGGGACTCTAAAATACTTGCTCTGATGTTCAGTAACGTGTTCATAACGTGTTCAGTAACAGTGTTCAGTAACTGCGTTCAGTAACGTGTTCAGTAACGGTGTTCGTAACGTGTTCATTACGCTTTAGAAACAAACTAAAGTCAGAGCTGTTCTCTTCACGTCCGAATTTAGAGTCTGACTGAGAGTGTGAGGTCTGTGTCCTTCTGTAATGGACCCCCCTGGCGGACCCCCCCCCCCTGGGCTGGACCCCCCCCCCCCTGGGGCTGGACCCCCCCCTGGGGCGGGACCCCCCCCCCCGAGGCTGGACCCCCCCCCCCGGGGCTGCGACCCCCCCCGGGGCTGGACCCCCCTGGGGCTGGACCTTTATTCTCACTTCATTCATTTCACGTTCAAGTCTCAGTGAACGCACGTGGTCAAAGAATATTGGATGTGTCAATCAGAAAGTTTTAGCTGCTCTGTTCCGCTCTGGGCAGTTAGCGATAGCATTAACGGCGTAGCATTAGCAGCGGATAGCGATAACTAGCAGCGATAGTGATGGCATTAGCAGAGCAAAACATGTTGTGGATCTAGCATTAGCCGGTGTTAGTGATAGCATTAGCAGTGATTGCATTGGCGATGTTAGCAATGACAATAGCATTGGCGGAGATGTTGGAGATAGCATTAGCGCGATAGCGTTAGCTGCTTGGAGCCAGTGAGTCACCAGAGTTCTTAAATAATCACAGAAGGTTGTATTGGGCGGAGACGTACTTTTGTTCTGTTCAGAACTCGCTCGGGTCCGTCAGCGCTTCAGAACAACACGGGGGAACTGGAAAATGTGGACTTTTAATACTGGAGCGTGCAGACTGAATCCGTGGAAAGAGAGTTGACTTTGTACCGGATCAGGAGTGCAGTCAAACGAGCGCCAAATCCGACTGTGTTTAGCCCCTCCCACATCTGCCACTGGAGCACTGTGTTTGATCACACAAGGAAAAACCTCAAAAGGGGGAGACGTAGGACTGCTACGCTAACGTTTGGGACGCTAAACGTGTGGACGCTAAACTTGCGTATACAGTGTGGAACGCTAAACTGTGGGACGTCTAAAGCGTAAATCGTGTGGGACGCTAAACGAGTTGGGACGCCTAAACGTGTGCGCTAAACGTGTGGGACGCTAACCGTGTGGGACGCTAACCGTGTGGGACGCTAACCGTGTGGGACGCTAACCGTGTGGGACGCTAACCGTGTGGGACGCTCTGTGGCTAGCGCCGATCTGTGGCTAGCGCCGATCTGTGGCTAGCGCCGATCTGTGGCTAGCGCCGATCTGTGGCTAGCGCCTGGTCACGTTCGGCTGCATTCACACAGCGCCACAGGCTAAGGTTACAGGGCGTGTGGAGCTAAACTTAGACCATTATATTCCGCTCACAGTTGTTCGACCAAAGCCCCTCAAACGCTGCATCCGCGTTCAGGCTCAGCCGGTGTTCAGTCCCTTTGAACGCCGCTCAAAGATGATCAGGGGAACGTCGTGATATTCTCTGGTCTCTGTGTCATTATTATGTTGTATGAAAGATGTACACAAAGAAAGAAATGTGGCACGTTCACAAAAGCAATTTGCACAAAAAGGGTTTTTATTTTTGATCATTTTGCAGCTATAAAACACTTTTTCTTTCCAAAATATAACTAAGATATATCAAAAGAAGTTGAACTGAACGCTTCCTCACATTTGAATATGACTTTACAGTTTTACATGTTTAGTGGGCGTCTTTCTGGCAGAAATAAATTGAATGATATATAAACCAAATTGAAATAAAATATTGTGTATATTGTTGGATTTTTTGCTAAAAATGTAAACCGTTCTCTGCTGAGCATATTTACAAAAATAATACTTAATACTATATTTTGTCAGTATCAAATCCCCCCTCAAAAAGTCTCAGTACAAGTTTTATTCATGTTAATCTTGTGTTTAATTTACACCATTTTCTGTGAAAGTTTGAGTTTCAGGACCGTAAAGAGATGTTTTATTGTGTTCAGATTTGACATGGTTCCTCGGCTTCTGCCACTCTTTTCTGTGACCTGGCTTTCGCCTCCGCCTGTCGCCGTGCCGACGCTCGGATCGTTTCCAGTTCGTGAGTTTGATCCCGGGTCAGAGTCGAGTCTCTAAATGTGGAGCAGAGCAGGATTAAGAGATGGACAGACGAGTGTGACCTTCACCAAAAACAACCGCACTTTATTTCCATGTTTATTTGGAGATGGACCTGCTGAAGGACACAGGAGAGCGTCTGTAAACCAGGACTTTCTTAGACCGGTTCACCTTAGAGCGCTCTGGACCGGTTCTTCTGTTGTCTGTGTTTCCTGCTCAGGTTCTGGAGCCACATAAACCCAGATCAGATCTAAATCCCCCTGAATGATTCTTGTGCATCCTGAGGCCGACGTGGGCATGAAAAGACCTTCAGTAATTCCAAGTTTGTGTGTGTGAGATGTGGATAAAGCGACCAACAGCGGGACAAAAACACGGCACTTTAACGCAAGCTCAAGTCAGAGTTTGAAGCGTCTGTCACTTTCAACCACGTTTGTCGCTTTTTGTTGCATTTTTGACTCTTTCAGTGCATTTTTTTGTTTTTTCCTCACGCATTTTTCACTTGGTTGCGTTTTCATCACGTTGTTGCAGTTTGACGCTCTAGGTGCTTTTGGCTTTATATAGATGGATATAAAAAAAAATGTCTCCTTTCTTACTGCATTTAGTCACTCGCATTTTGGCCAAACATTTTGGACAGGTTTTTGTTGTTTTTTATTCCGCTTGTTGCCGTCTTGTTTTGGCCTGAGTCTGCGTTCTCTCTGATCCAATCATCTGGCTGTGGTGTGGAGCTCCTCCTCCTGAGCAAAAATTCACCTGGAGCCCAAGAGCCAGACCACTGTGCTCTCCCCCTCCTCTTTTAAAGGGGTGGTAAATATGCCTCTCATGGGGTTGCATTCCTCCAGGGATGGTTTAATGCACCATGTTTCCAAAGGTACATGCACCCTAAACGTACTGTTACATGGTGTATAGGCCCATCCCCCATCAGGACATTTGACATACCCAAAACTTAATGGGAGCATGGAAATGATGAATAAACAAACGTAGTAGACACAGTCATTCTCATCCTCAGTTGAATTTTTAAACAAACCTGTGATTGTCAGTTGCCTTCGTTTAGACGTGTCAGAATGACAGAAGCCGTACATGTGCTTTCGTCTCATCAGCGAGACTCTTATGTCTTCTGTGATTGGCCGAAACCTCATGTGATTTCAGTGATTCACCAATCGGTTGCTCTGTAACATTAGCTGATATTTTCCCCAACGATCTTCTGTCTGACAGCAAGTACCGTACTTTTTCGGGCTTTACGGCGCTCGCGATATTTATTACGTCTTTTGAACCGGGGTCCTCGCGGCGCACCCGCGGGCCGCTGCGCTAATTAAGACTAATTTCTAAGTGAATAGGAGTTGGATTGTAAATAAACACACTTTGCATCTTAAAACAGAATCCACGTCACAGCTGTCCCCTACAGTCCCCTCTTGTCCCCTACAGTCCCCTCTTGTCCCCTACAGTCCCTGTCCCCTACAGTCCCCTCCTGTCCCCTCCAGTCCCCTCTGGTCCCCTACAGTCCCCTCTGGTCCCCTACAGTCCCCTCTGGTCCCCTACAGTCCCCTCTGGTCCCCTACAGTCCCCTCTGGTCCCCTCTTGTCCCTCCTGTCCCCTCTGTCCTTGATGACTCTGTCTTCACGTCTGGTTCATCTGCTCCTGAGCTTGTGCTTATCGAGTGTGTCCTGTTGTAACATGAGATATTTACACAGAAATATGGTCCATGGCAGTGACACACATGTCTTTTGACCCGTGAGTCAGATCTGGCCACGAAAGATTCATTTCAATGCGGCAGATCGCCGGTTGGGTTGGGTTGGGTTGGTACTTCCCGCATGTAAAGGGGCAGTGGAGAAGGGAGAAGACGTTGGCAGTATTCAAAATCTGTGCGGGTTTCATGCGGTTTCAACAGTAGAAATCTGAGCTCGCTGCCATGAAATCCCATTAATTTCCACACGAAACCTCGTACTTTACATTTTTTTTCCTGGAGCGGAAAAAACCTTGCGGATGCGTCAAGCATTATTAACATTTTAACGCACGCGCTCGCTCCGTGTGTCTTTGTATTCTGCCGCGTCGACATTCACTTCCTCATGAAACTAATTTCTCCGTGAACATGAGTCTGATTGTATTTTAATGATGACACGACCTAAAATATGGGAGGAAGTTGGGTTTTAGGGACGGTTTATTTGTCCTCCCATGTCAAATCGGATGGCGGGCCATTCGATTCATCATGTTGGGGATGGCGGCCCCGCTGTATGTTCATAGCGAGACCCTTGGACCACTTTGGGATTAGAACCTCTCAGGAGCCACTTTGGGTCCAAGACGCGGACCAGACCAGAGACCTAAGACTGAGACGCTTTAGGACTGATCCATGTGGTCCTGTTTAAACAACACGGAGGTCACAGTGTCAAAAGAAGACATTTATTCTCGTGTGTGTGTGTGAGTGTGTGAGTGTGTGAGTGTGTGAGTGTGTGAGTGTGTGAGTGTGTGAGTGTGTGATCTTGTGGCTGTGGTGCTGTTGAAGCTGCCGCGTGTCGCCCTTGGGTGCAGTGTGTTTGGACCTGTTTAATTCCCAGAGGAGCTGCAGAAGTGCTGATGTCGGTGAGAATACTGGAGAACACGATGAGCTCACGGTGTTTACTCCAGACTGGAACCTGCTCTGTGAGGGACACGCTTTTCCACGCTCGACGGTCAAACCATTATTTCTATTGAACACTGACTGGAAAAATGATTTGGTTTATGCAAAATCTAAATTCTTTGCTGACGGCGTCTCACAAGAGCAGCAAAGTTTACATAAAATGTCAACAGGTCGTCCAAAAGTGTGTCCAAGATATTTCTAACAATTTCTACCCCTTCATTTTGGACCACACCCACAGGAGCTGAATCTCTCTTCCTCCTGAAATCAACTATAAGCTCTTTGGTTTTTTTCCTTTTTATTCACGTGCGCCTCCATACCTTTTTGTCAGTACACAAAATAAAAAGAGGAGAAAGTACGCACCCCTGGGGAGAGCCGGTGGAGACAGTAGCAACCTTTTTTTTAGAAAAGCGGTTATTCACAAAAACTCTGCTGTCTTTTAGTTAAGAAATCTAAACTCAATGACGGGTGCAGGTTGAGGTGATGATGCGGCGTTACGGGATTAAAAGCCAATGAAACGTCAAGAGAATAAGAGCCTGGCGTGAGCTTGAGGTTTCTCCAAATGTTTGTATAAGGAATGTATACGTTTTCAGACGATATTATGTTGATCCAGCAGAAACGAGATTAAAACATTTGAACAGATTAGTTTTGCAAACAAATGTGACATGTCTGTCAAATGAATCGCAAAAAAGTGCAGAAACATCACCTTTTTTATAAAATCTTTTTTATTTTTTTTATCTGCACTCGTTGTAGCATTTTTATTTACTGTAATCGACAAACTCAATATTCAAATTCAGCATTTCTTCAAAACGACATTCATGATGTCTAAAGTTCAACATTTTTCCTATTTTAACTCGACAAAAAGACTGAAAGATGAACTGGCAACCCAAAAGAATCATCCCGATTCACAACATGTTAGTGCAGATCTAAACTACAGCTTTAGCAGCTTTTTACACAGAAGAAAACACATCTTCTAGTTCGTGGAGGAAATTCTGCTGCCAAAAGTGTTGGTTTTGTGGGGACATGAATGTAGATCGAGTCACTTCTGCCGAGTCGTTTGTTTTGTTTGTTTTGTGCATGTTAAAGTTCGTTTGTGGTTCATTTATGAGTTTAGTTTCACTTTTGTGCTAATGAGCCTCAGAGCAGTGAGACATGTCGAGGTTTAGTGACGCTCATAATGTTTACTCCGGCTTTTGAAGAGCTTGTGACATTAGTTTGGTTTCAGTTGTGCGAGGTGAACGGACTTTGGGGCGAAATGGTCCCCGTCACGTGTTTCTTTTGGTACAGTCCGTTGTGAATGTGATTTGAAGTGAAATAAATGAGCCTGTTGAAGGTGAATGGACTTTAAAAACGCAGAGGAGCACTTCTGGATCGCCACCTGATGTCACAAGGTGGAAGCGGCAGTGATGAAGATGTGACTGCATTTGCTGCTCTAAATGAGGCACTTGTATTGGTACATTTATGATTATTGATTTACTTTGGTGTGACACTTTGGCCAGTGCGAGTTAAACTAAGTTGTCTAAAAAGTATAAGTAATATTTTCTAAAGGTTTTTTGCTGCTTTTGAGGCGTTCTGCGATGTCATTTTTAATACATTTGAATCTTGAAACACTTAAATAGTAAGTAAATATCATAATTTCCTTTACAAACAAAATATGCTCCAATTCTGCATGAAAACTGTTAAGTATAGTTAAGCTCTGAAACACACGAGTCTTTTAGTAGTTTGTCAGTTCATGGGTCTAATCGTGTTTAAATGTGAACTTTGAACACAATCCCATTATTGAAACATAAATGAAACATAAACTACTAAAAGTGAAATACTTTCAACTTATTAAACGCTCACGAGTCAGTTTGGTCTGATGCGTCTCGTTTTGTTTCCCAAATTCGGCGACGCAGCTGCAGTTTGGAGACAGAAACGGTCTTTTTGGTTACGTTTGGTGTAGTTTGGAGACGGAAACGGTCTTTGTGGTTAAATTTGGTGTAGTTTGGAGACAAAAACCGTCTTTTTGGTTACGTTTGTAGTTTGGAGACAAAAACCGTCTTTTTGGTTACGTTTGGTGTAGTTTGGAGACAGAAACGGTCTTTGTGGTTACGTTTGGTGTGTAGTTTTGGTAGGAAGAAACGTCTTTGTTGTTTTACGTTTGGTGTAGTTTGGAGACGGAAACGTCTTTGTGGTTAATTTGGTGTAGTTTGGAGACAAAACCGTCTTTTTGGTTACGTTTGTAGTTTTGAGAGCAGAAACGTCTTTTGTGGTTACGTTTGGTGTAGTTTGGAGACAGAAACGTCTCTTTGGTTACGTTTGGTAGTTTGGAGACAGAACGGTCTTTGGGTTACGTTTGGTGTAGTTTGGAGACAAACGGTCTCTGTGGTTACGTTTGGTGTAGTTTGGAGACAGAAACGGTCTTTTTGTTACGTTTGGTGTAGTTTGGAGACAGAAACGGTCTCTTTGGTTACGTTTGGTGTAGTTTGGAGACAGAAACAGTCTTTGTGGTTACGTTTGGTGTAGTTTGGAGACAAAAACCGTCTTTTTGGTTACGTTTGGTGTAGTTTGGAGACAGAAACCGTCTTTGTGGTTAAATTTGGTGGAGCGTACGAGCTGAATAATGAATAAAGTCCGATGGAAGCGGTGGCGCTCAGGCTGATGAGGAAGAGGCTAAATTTAGACCAGGATCTGATGGAAAGGTGATTACTGTCCCAGAGAAAAGAGCAGGCTTTGGGGCTTCAGCTCGAGCTCACACTGTGGCGCTGCAGTGGCAGAGTGGTTAGAGTCTCTGCCTGACAGCCAGAGGGTCAGGGGTTGGTTTCCCTGGCTCGCTCTGTGTGAAGTTTGCAGGTTTCTCCTCGTGTCTGTGCCATGTTCTGCAGCAGAAAATGACCACGATACACGCTGATGTTGACACGACTTTATGACAATAAAACAGGATAATCCCAGTAGTTATTTCAAAATGAAGAATATCATTAAAACACATGATCTGCTGTTAATAAATATCAGAATGACACACTTGAGTATTTATTTAGTAGCTGTAATTTAGTCATAGTAGCTCAGTGTTTTCACCATAAATATTGGCCCCCAAACTTTATTATTTATTATTACAACCATTATTGAACGATATAGTGATTATTTTGAAAGGCTTGTCCAAAGCAAGCACCAGAAGTAAAATCCTGCAGCTGAGAAAGTCCTAAGGATCTGGAACACTGAAGGAGGGGTCGACTGGACACATGTGTGGCCCGGATGAACTGTTATCTACAGTTAAGAGGAAAACAGGTTTTATTTCTAAAGAAGAATGACAATCTGGCTTTAAGAATATTTTTCAGCTCTTTATGTTTTTGTTTTTGTTTTGTTTTTTGTTTTGTTTTTTTTAAATCGAGTTTATCATCGATCCAGATGCCCAAGATATTTGTAATGGTGTACTTGGTCAATCATATTACCATCAAGCCAGGGGTCTCCCAACGTACATAGAGGGATGGCGGGGCTTGAGGCCGGCAACACGTCTCGAGCCCCTCCTCCCAGCGTTACCATGGAGCTTGTCTTATTATAATAACTAATATCATAGTTAAAAAGAGCTTCAAGTGACGTGATTATAAGCTCAACCTTCCATTATTTAGCGTAGTTATTTTATTTTCACAATAGTCGTCTGTATGAATGGGTCAAGTTAATGAACAGATTTTCTCTCCCCTGCTTTATATTGCACGTCTATACATAATAAAATATTAGGCACTATTTAGGCCTATATAATGTTAATAGTATGTTTAGGGTGCATGTACCTTTTGGGAATAATGACGGCACATTAAACCATCCTTGGAGGAAAATGCACCCCATATGAGGCATATTTACCATCCCTTTTAAAAGATTCTGGGGAGAGCACTGCAAGCGTAAGAATAGATATATTTTTTGGGTCACTAGAAGAAGACTAGATTGTCTTTTGGAGAAGAGCCTACATTTTAGTTTTATTTGAATTCATTAATAATTTTGAATTGACAGTTTTGTCGGCGTGAAAATCCACACTAGAAGGTGCCTTAGCATACAGAATTGCATCAAGTGGATGCTACTGTGTTTTAGATTAGGCCCAATTGAGTTCATGTAAATAACAGTGGTCCAAGGACAGAGCCTTGAGGAATACCTTTTATTATTGTAAGAATTCTGATTGAAAGCCATCAGCAGAAACCGCTTGAGCTCTATTTATGAGGTAATCTGCAAACCATTTTTTAGAATACTTATCGAACTTGATACCTCGATGGGAAGCATGAGGCAATTACATATGCGCAATCGATAATGTTGGTAGGGATTATCACTTTAACACTTTGGACTGTATTTGTGATATTGTGAAACACTTAACACAAATGGCGTGATGATATGTTTTTTACTCCTAACGCGACTGGCTTTGATAACTACTTACTGCTGGAATATGTAGCCACGCAGGGGTTAACCCCCCTGCTAACAGATGACGGTAGTAGGGTTGTTCACCTTTTTAATGGTTTAAAGAATGTAAAAAAAAAAAAATCATCCGATTAATCGAAGAAAGAATCGATAGATTATTCGATTTACTAAAAGAATTGTCAGCTGCAGCCTTGATCTGGACTAAAGCGCGCAAACCAAAGAACTATCACAGTGACAAATGGTTTTTACCCTAAATATACTTCGTAAATATTCCAGTTTGAACAAGTTAATCGATTAATCGCATCTAATCGATTATTGAGATTGTGATCAGTTTATTCAGTAATCGAGTAATCGTCGACTGGATTTGCAGAAAGAGGATGTTTATAACTCGGACGAAGCTAAAATATTGTCTGTCCTCACTTTAGCTTCATTATGGTCAAATTAAAATACTTATTTACAGGCATTTTGTGTGCCAAACAACCGAGGTTAATTCGAATAATGATTGGACTCATCTGCAATAGGGATGTCAAGATTATCCATTTAATGGATCATTATTTAGGTCGCAGTATAATATGAACAAAAGCTAACAATCGTAACGGCTTTAGAAGTCAAATGAAGTCCTTTTCAAATTCAATAAAAGTACACACAGAACATCAAAGCGATATAATCTCATATTACATATAGACTTATACACATTTATATTTTTTATATACAGGTATATACACACCAGATTGCTAACATTGCTCCCACCATTCGATACCGGAAACGTAACGTGCTCTTTAGTGTTTTTGATCACATTAACCTTACGTTTGCATTCAGAATGTTCCGTTTCATAAAGCTGGTCATCACAGGCTCTGGGACAGACCTGGATTAGAATGAAAGAAAATTGAGCATTTCAATTGTTCTATCGCCATGTTTCTTTTCACAACCGTTCGATATCGCGGCGTCGCTAATCGATTCGTGTTCGTTATGGTTGGATTCAGCACTCGACCCTCTCCATGTTTCATTTCTTTATTTACAGGAGAAATAATGGTTGAACAGGGCCTGGACTCTGACAAAAGACTCCAACTCAGTGCGACCTCAATAATCCTTTCTCTGTTTACTTCTTTTAAGCCAGGGATTCCCAAACGTGTCAGTCTGGGACCCCCGCCATCACGAACTCATCCAGGACCCCCACTGCTAAATGAAATGTTTGATTTCAAGTCGCAAAACATTGTAAAATCGGGTTTAATTGTGTTTGTTTGAGTCACTGGACATAAAATCGACATCGCCCAAAACCCGATTCACCCTCCAGTGTTTGAGCCGACGTTGGAAAATAAAAGAGAAATTCTCAGTTTTTTCTTCTGGTGTTTGAAGCCACAGAGTTCATGGAGTTCTTCTCAGAGTCGGGCCCTTGTAACGATCAGGCGTTTCCAGTTCAATGTCCCACTTCTGTCGTGTCGGTCTCGTCTTCATCTGACCCTCCACACCACGCTACACGCACACACGCACACGCTTCACGCTCCACGCACACACGCAACCACGACACGCTTCACGCACGTTCCTCGCCGCAGTAAAAGGCCTCGTTCAAAGTTGTGCTCTTCCGGACGGTGGCACCACGACAACGTTCTGTTTCTCAACACGAGTTTATTCTTCTTTTGTGTTTTTGTTTCAGTCTCGTTTTATTTCCTGCAGAGTTTAAGTGAAATGTGTGGATGATTATTACGGCTGCATCTGAATTATTTTGAACCAAATAAAGGTGTAAATGTGCGACTGAAGCTTCTGGAGAGAGAATATTCATGAATAAAGTTTATTATTGATGGCATTTTGAGTGAATAATGCCTCTGTCGTTGTAAAAGGTCTTTTCGAGTCGGTTTCGTCCAGACAAACGCCTTTGGAGAAATACAATTATGTTTTTAGAGTCGACTCGTCACAATCGGTCGACTCATTCTTGCAGTTTTCGTCATCATTCTGACTTTATGATTACATTTCTTTCATAAAATGACATGCTTCTGTACTAAACTCTTATTTACCCGTTGGCCACGAGCTTGATGTTTTTGTACATGACGTTTGTGGTGAAATGAAAGAAAATGAAGAATGATTATCAAATATCTAGGGTCATATTTTGCTGCTTTCTTTCCCGTATTTTTCTGTTGACTGGAACAAATACAGAATAAATGCAGTTAGAATGTTTCTCAAGTGGAATAAACGGAATAAATAATTGCGCAGGCTTGTGTTTGAGTGTGGGACTGTGGAATGTGTGGTTTTGTGTCGTCTTTTGTCCAAAACTGTGACCGATGTGGCCCTGCGTTTGTCTCACGGACTCGGACCCAACACAAAGATTCCCATTGAAACCGCCGCGATCACGTTTTGATGCTTCTGCTTGGAAATTGAGCCGTTTGTTTTTCATGTAATTAAGTGTCCGCAGCAGTTCAGGGGAAAGTGGAGTCCATTTTGTGTCATCTGTGTCGCAATTTATTCTCTGAAAACCAGGAAATGTGCGTGTGGTCAGGACCACTTAGCTTAGCTTAGCTTTAGCTCGGGCCGCGTTCAGGGCGGTAGTCAACCCTTGAAGGCTGGAGTGCTTGGATGTGTAGATGGTGTCAAGTCCTTTTTGGGGCTCTTCAGTTCATGGAAAGAAGCTGAGGCTCAAAAAGGTCAAAGTTGTTGTTGTTCACATGACTAAGGGTCGGCAGGGACCAGTTCTAAATCATTCAATTCAAACGTAACTTCTTATAAAAGGTGTTTTTCAGGTCTTTGCACACGAACATGAACCGTCTTTGTCAGTAGTTTTGTGTTTCTTAAATGAAGGTCCAGTGTCTATTCTCCATTCACCGAACCATCTCGACATCTCTAAAGCAGGTGTAGGTTTTTCTTCCAAACAAACGTCATTTTAAGTCAGAAAACGTGAAATGCCAATGACCAAAAGCAGATTTAAAGCCACAAAAATGTAGAATATGTCGAGTTTAAACAGCACCAAATACTTTGACCCGTTTGACTTTTGAATCTGGCTTTGAGACGTTGGACCTCGGCTTGTCCTGGTCCAGACTTTTGGCTCCTTTTCTTCTCCGTTTTGAGATGGAAACAGAATATTTCGATGACATATTTTCTTTGGAGCAGAGCCTGACCTCGGCCTCTTAATCCTCTTACGTCACACTTTCTGACAAACTGTTGCTGCTTCTATAAATATCCACAGAATTCACAAATCCAACACAGAATAAACGGCGTTGAGATCATTTTTAGGACCAGAATCTGCAAACGGAAACAGAGTAACACAGTTGCTCATCTGACGGAAATGTGCAGATTTTTAGAATGAAAAGGCGGATTTATTGACACGATTTGTATTGGTTCAGTTTTTATTTTGACAGTTTGACTTGTAAATGACGGCGTGTGCGTTTTTGTTTGAATGTAACTGAAATGATTCTGTCAAAGTATGAGAAATATTAAAATAACACACTTCAAGTTCATTTTCTGGTGTGACTTGGATGTTAAATCTTGATTGAACTGATCTTTGAGCTTTTATTGACCTTTTGCGGTCCTTTGTTGATCTCTCTGGACCCTTTGTTGATCTCTCTGGACCCTTTGTTGATCTCTCTGGACCCTTTGTTGATCTCTCTGGACCCTTTGTTGATCTCTCTGGACCCTTTGACCTTTGCCTTTCCGGTGTGGTGCGTTTTTCCTCTGGGACAGATGGAGCGACTCTGAACGCTCTGTTTAGAGTCGCAGCTGCAGGATGAACCCAAACATCTCCGTGCATTATGTGGTTCATGTTCCAGACTGTGGCTTTATTGGCCGTGTCCTGATCCTCTTAAACCCGCCAGAGCAGATCTGCCACTAAAACATTCTTTTAGCCGTCCGCGGTTACTTCTGCTGAGGCGTTTTAAACACGTTTTGAACCAAATAAAGCTTTTTGTTTGCGTTTTCGAGTCAGTTTCGTCCAGACAAACTTTACCTTTTAGAGAAATACAACTACAGTGTTTTTTATAGTCGACTAGTCACGATAAGGGATGTAAATATAACTGAAATATGGTGATATCGAATCGCCAAAAGTCTCATAATATATCGAAATATAAGATCCTTTGTTTACATTGCTTTGTTGCAGAACTACAAGGACCATGATCCTTTGCTCCGTTTCAGTGCAGAAAACGTGCTTTTCTACAATTCTGTTTGACTCGCAACAATATTGGCAAAAATATCGCATCGTATTGTTACAGCTGTAGTGACGATTAATCGCTGCCGCCCTGGACTGAACAGACTCATAAAAGCTCTTCATGTGTTTCAAACACACACTTTATAAATCAAAATGTCACAAGAACATACCATTTCAGAGTTTCATCAAAAATACACTGAATTCATAAATCTTCTCTTAAATCACAAATTTACTCCGTTATTTGGTTAAAAACTGTAAATAATGTTTTGTGGACAGAATAAGTAGAAGCTCCGGCTCTGTTTCCATCGTTAACATCACGACATCTGATCCTTGTATCGAGTTTCTGTCTCTTCTTTCACTCCTCGTTCACTTTGACCTGCGACTGTAGTTTGTACAGTGAGGGGCGCGGGGCGGGAGAGGGGCGCGCGAGGGCTGGGAGAGAGGGCGGGAGAGGGGCGTGGGGCGCGCGGGGCGGAGCAAAGAGGAGAGGGGTGTGGGGCGCGCGGGGCACGGGGCGGGAGAGGGCGGTAGGGCGCGCGGCGGCGGAGAGGGGCGGGAGAGGGCGCGCGCGCGGGAGAGGGGCGCTAGGGTGGACAGACCGTGTTTCGATGGTTTAAACTGTGACGTGTGTGTTTTACTCTCGGACAGACCGTGTATTCGATGGTTTAAGATGCGACGTGTGTTTTTTACTCTCGGACAGACCGTGTTTCGATGGTTTAAGGTGCGACGTGTGTTTTTTACTCTCGGACAGACCGTGTTTCGATGGTTTAAGGTGCGACGTGTGTTTTTACTCTCGGACAGACCGTGTTTCGATTGGTTTAAACTGTGACGTGTGGTGTTTTACTCTCGGACAGACCGTGTTTCGAATGGTTTAAGGTGCGACGTGTCTTATCAGACCCGAGGCCCGTGTGAAAGCGCACATTGTTCTAATCTATGGGATGTTTTCAGTGCAGTTTCTGTTTGAGTCACTGGTTCAACAGAGGAGAAATGTGCTGATAATAAACCCGCGACGAAGAGCGAAACCAGAGAGTTGGCCTCGACAGATGTTGCGCTGTAAAGATTAGCAGTAACACGCTCCATTTCTATAGGAACAGACTTTTAATCTCCAAACGCAAAGACTCTTGACCCATTCGAGACGCGCAGTTGGTTCTGAACCTGAAGGGTTTATCGCTCCCATAGACCTTTTTAGTCGATTGTTTGCTCATCCAGACGCGTTTGTAAAGGTTTGAGATCTTCGTGCCCAGAAAAGAAGCTTGTTTTGACACAGTTTTGCTGATTTTTAAAATGGGAGCGTTTTAAAAAAAATCAATACAAATAAATTCCGTTTGTGCAGGTCGAGGTTCAACAAAGAGAAAACGGGATGTTTAAAATGCATCGGGTTCTTAAAGCTGCAGAGGAAAAGACTCGTCTAAACTGTGTTGAACCCTTTGAACAAGACGGAACATTTAGGTTTTTGTGGAGGAACTTTAATGTTGGCGACTCTGAGTGTTTGATCACGGCTCTAATGAGCCAACGTAGTGAACTCTGGTGTTCCCCCCCTCTCGGTTTGTATGTTCCCCCCTCTCGGTGTGTTCCCCCCTCTCGGTGTGTTGTTCCCCCCCCCCTCTCGGTGTGTTGTTTCCCCCCCCCCTCTCGGTGTGTTGTCCCCCCCCCTCTCAGGTGTGTGTTCCCCCCCGGTGTGCCCGGTGTGTTGTTCTCCCCCCCCGGTGTGTTGTGTCCCCCCCCCTCCTCTCGGTGTGTTGTGTCCCCCCCCCTCTCGGTGTGTGTTGTGTCCCCCCCCTCCTCTCGGTTGTGTTGTTCCCCCCCCCTCCTCTCGTGTGTGTTTGTGTCCCCCCCCCTCTCTCGGTGTGTGTTGTGTCCCCCCCCCCCTCTCTCGGGTGTGTTGTGTCCCCCCCCTCTCTCGGTGTTTGTGTCCCCCCCCTCTCTCGGTGTGTTGTGTCCCCCCCCCCCCTCTCGGTGTGTTTTTACTTTACACTGTTTGTCGTTCTTGTCCAGACCTTCAGCCTCCACTCGACTCCAAACTGGAATCTGAGGCATCTGTGACCTGCAGTTTTTACACTTCAGACAGAGGGGGGAGGAGAGGGGAGGGGAGGGGGAGGAGAGAGGGGAGGAGAGGGGAAGGGGGAGGAGAGGGGGTGGGGAGGGGAGGAGAGGAGAGGAGGGGAGGAGAGGGAGAGGGGAGGGGAGAGGGAGGAGAGAGGACTGTCTTGTTTTGTGTTTGAACGTCAGGAGGAACATTGCCTCTGAACTTCTCTCTTGGTTAAAGTCTTTAAAGCTGCGGTGAAACGGGCCCTTGGTTGTCGTCGTCTCCCTCGGCGGCCCTTGTGTCGTCGTCTCCCCTCGGCCCGCGGGGCCACCATCCCACTTTGACATGGGGGGAAATAAACGTCCCTAAAACTCAACTTCAGTCCATATTTCAGGCCGCGACATCTTTAAATACTTCTTTAAATAAACAAGTGTGACTCTTAAGTCACATGACGCTCTGAAGGCCCAAACACGCTCCTGTGATTTCACATGAGCAGCTCAGATTTCTACAGTTGAAACCACATGGAACTCGCGCAGACGTAAATACTGCCGACGTCTTCTCCGCCGCACGGCTCATTTCTGCGGTATTTACATACAGGAAGTAGAATCCACGCTGGCGCGAGCACGTGGGACATACGGCAATCTGACGCATTGAATGAAACTTTCTTGGCCAGACCTGACTCACGGGTCAAAAGACAACATGTGTGTCACTGCGCGCACACACGACGACACACAGCACGCGCGTCACTGCACGCACACAATGCGCGCGCGCCACTCCGCAGACGCACACAACGGGTGCGCGCCACTCCGCAGACGCGCAGTGTACAGTTATTTCGTCCTCTTTCTCAGTGGGTTTCAGGAGGAACACAGCTTCACGTTTGGGTCAAGAACAAACTGCTCTGAAGGACACAAAGGAAAGCGGACCCTTTCTACGTCTCAAGCCCCGCCTCCCAGCGTTACCATGGAGTCAAACCTGCTTTGTACTGCACGTCTGCACAGAATAACACATTATATCGGCCTGTTATATCGGCCTGTTATCGGCCGATATAGTGTCAATGGTATGTTTGGGGTGCACGTGCATTTGGAGATGACGGTGCATTAAACCATGCTTGGAGGAAAATGCCCCCCATATTGACCCCCCTCCAGCTCCTCCGGGATTCCAATGCGACCGAACCTTTAAAGTAAGGTTCATCCAGGGCTTCTTTTTGAGTAGTTTGTGTTATTTTATTTGTTTCTCAACCAAAAACATCTTTAATTAAATTGAAATAACATGAATGATCAGTTGTGAACCACTCGTCACATGTGGAAGGAGCTCTTTTGACCGTGTTGATCCGCGTGTTGGGATGTACTTCCTGCGGCAGCTGAGGAAAGCCAAGCTCCAGTGCAGATGATGGTGCAGTTCTACACGGCCATCATTGAGTCCATCCTCACCTCCTCCATCACCGTGTGGTACGCTGGAGCCACAGCCAGGGACAAACAGAGACTACAGCGCCCTCTGCTGGAGCCACAGCCAGGGACAAACAGAGACTACAGCGCCCTCTGCTGGAGCCACAGCCAGGCACAAACAGAGACTACACGCGCCCTCTGCTGAGAAGGTGATCGGCTGCAGACTTCCATCTCTGCAGGACCTGTACGTCTCCAGGGCTCTGGGACGAGCAGGTCGGATCACAAGCTGACCCTTCTCACCCTGGACATGGTCTATTTGAACCACTCCCCTCAGGCAGGAGGCTACGGTCCATCCGGACCAGAACCTCCCGCCACAAGAATAGTTTCTTTCCCTCTGCTGTTGGACTCATGAACACTTGAAAACACCTGTCACTTTAACTGCAATATTCATCACTCACTGTCACTTTCTGCACTACAACTGTAAACATAACTGTAAACTTGTGTACATAGAAATGCCTATTTTTATTTTTATTGTATAGTAATTTTAAATTGTTTCTTAATGCCCTTTTTTGATTGAATATATGTTTTATTATTACTCAGTGTTTTATGTTGCACCTTAAGGCCGAGACAAGTTCCTACGTTTTTGAATTTTGTTCATTGACAATGGCAATAAACTCTTTCTGATTCTGATCAGCACCAGGCTCAGGCTGGAAAGCTCCTTTAATGTGCCGCCGCCGGATCGAACCAAACGTGGAATGAAGCGCGACACAAACGCTCAGATTCACAAACCTTTTCACACTCTCAAAACACATTTCTGTTCTAGTGTGAAAGCAGCTTCATGGATCCAAAAGTACATTGAGTTTGGGTGTTTGGGAGCACGAGCTGGATGGACATTCGGCCCCTGACTCTAAACTGTGTGTGTGTGTGCTCTGCTCTAGGACGCCTCCTACTGGCTGCACGTGCACCGTCTGGAGCACAGCGACGGAGGAATCCTGGACCTGGACGACGTTCTGTGCGACGTGGCCGACGACAAAGACCGAGTGAGTGTTTGGGGTCCGGTTCTGTCGCGACACCAGCCGGACTTGTGTGGTCTCGCTCACGTTTGAAGGGGGCTTCAAGGCGCCGCAGGGGGCACGTTTCGCTCTTACACAAACCAGACGTGTCCTTTCCACAGAGACGCAAAGATCAGGCCTTAAAGCGGCTCCGAACACGCCAAACTGCACAAGTCTGACGGAACCACACACGCATTTGTTACAGTGGGAAAAAATGAAGAAAAAAATCCAAATTGGAAAAATGAGGCAAAATCCGAACGTTGAGACCAATTTTCAGTCTCAATTTTCAATTCTCAAAATTCCAATCTGAAATCCAAAATCCGCTCTGTAAATCCTGCTCGGTCCATTTTTCACATTGAACCGGCCCAAATATGAGACGTTTGGGCCGGTTTTCCATGGAGAACCTGTGGCTGCTTCTCTTTTTGTTCTTTTGTGTTTTTGTTTTCTTTTTCTTCTTTTATTATTTTTTCCATGTTTCTTTTTTCTTTCTTCTTCTACCTCTTCCCCTTGTACTTTTATCTGTGGACCGTGAAGAGAAGAGACTTTTCCTGCTGCCCTCTGCTGCCCTCTGCTGCCCCCTGCTGCCCTCCTGCTGCCCTCCTGCTGCCCTCCTGCTGCCCTCCTGCTGCCCTCCTGCTGCCCTCTGCTGCCCTCCTGCTGCCCTCCTGCTGCCCTCCTGCTGCCCCCCTGCTGGCCTCTACTGCCCCCTGCTGCCCTCTGCTGCCCCCTGCTGGCTGTGCCTCTGTGTTACCCGTCTCGTTATACTCGTTACGTCACAGAGTAAATCCCACTTTATTCTGTTTGCTTGCCGCACATGTGTCTGAGTCTGTGCCACAGTGTAAAGTCTGTGGCAGCTCTAAAAGATGAACCCCAGAACACAAAACAACCCTCTGGAGAGCTGCAGTGCTTGCGCTGTCCACCAGGGGGCAGTGTGGCTCCATGTTCCTCTGTTCAGTTTTGGTCGTTTGATTGACACAGATCTTTAACTGTCATTCTCGTGGTCATGTGACCAAAACTGCCAGATAAATCAAAGTTCTTTAACATTTAGGTCTGTGTTTTGGACGAGAGATTGAACAAAAAAAAGATTTAATTTTGCTTCTGAACTTGTCGTGGTGATTTTTTTTTTTTGGTTCGTACTGATTATATTAAATACATTTACTGGATTATTTTTTCTTTCACATGATATTGAAGTTTGATCTGAGTCGATGGTTTGTAGAACTCCGTTTCTGTGACGATGGAGTTTCAGAGGTCACATTCCTCAGGAGCAGTCGCTGCAGTTCCTCCTGTGGCCTGGTGGGGGCAGTGTGGCGTCACGCTGCTGCTCTTGCTCTGCAGTAAAAGAATGTCACTGTAAATATGTTTCTAAAAGAGGCTCTGCTCCTCTCTCCTCTGCTCCTCTGCTCCTCTGCTCCTGCTCCTCTGCTCCTCTCTGCTCCTCTGCTCACCCTCTGCTGCTCCTCTTGCTCCTCTCACCTCTGCTCCTCTCACCCTCTGCTCCTCTGCTCTGCTCCTCTCACCCTCTGCTCCTCTGCTCCTCTGCTCCTCTACCCTGCTCTGCTCCTCTGCTCTGCTCTCTCCTCTGCTCCTCTCTCTCTCCTCTCTGCTCCTCTCACCTCTCTCTCTGCTCCTCTGCACCCTCTGCTCCTCTGCTCCTCTCACCCTCTGCTCCTCTGCTCCTCTGCTCCTCTCACCCTCTGCTCCTCTGCTCTCCTCTCACCCTCTGCTCCTCTGCTCCTCTGCTCCTCTGCCCTCTGCTCCTCTGCACCCTCTGCTCCTCTGCTCCTCTGCTCCTCTGCTCCTCTGCTCTGCTCCTCACCCTGCTGCTCCTCTGCTCCTCTCTGCTCCTCTCACCCTCTGCTCTCTCTGCTCCTCTCACCCTCTGCTCCTCTGCTCCTCTGCTCCTCTGCTGCTCCTCTCACCTCTGCTCCTCTGCTCCTCTCACCTCTGCTCCTCTCTCCTCCTCCTCTCACCCTCTGCTTCCTCCTACTCTGCTCCTCTGCTCCTCTCACCTCTGCTCTCTCTGCTCCTCTGCTCACCCTCTCTGCTCTGCTCCTCTGCTCCTGCTCTCTGCTCTCTCTCTGCTCTGCTCACCCTCTGCTCCTCTCACCCTCTGCCCTCTCTGCTCCTCCCTCTTCCCTCTGCTCTCTCTCAGCTCCTCTTGCTCCTCTCACCCCTGCTCCTCTCACCCTCTGCTCCTCACCCTCTGCTGCTGCTCCTCTCTGTCTCCTTCTTCTGCCTCTGCTCTCCTCTCCTCTCTCCTCGCTCCTCTGCTCCTCTCTGCTCCTCTCTCCTTCTCGCTCCTTCATCCTCGTCTCCTTTCGCCTCCTCCTCCTCGCCTCCTTCTCGTCTCCTTCTCGCTTCCTCCTCCTCTCCTCGTCTCCTTCTGCCTCTCCTCTCTCCTCTCCTCCTCGCCTCCTTCCTCGCTCCTCCTCGCCTTCCTCTCGCCTCTCCTCTCCTCTCGCCTTCTCCTCGCCTCCTCCTCGCCCCTTCTCGCTCCTCCCTCCTCCCCTCCTCCTCCGCCTCCTTCTCGTCTCCTTCTCGCTCTCCTCTCCTCCTCCCTTCTTCGCCTCCTCCTCCTCTCCTCCTCGCCTCCTCGTCTCCTTTCTCGTCCTTCTCGCCTCCTCCTCCTCTCGCCTTCTCGCCTCCTCCTCCTCGCCTCCTTCTCGTCCTCCTCCTCCTCGTCTCCTCCTTCTCTCTCCTCTCCTCCTCGTCTCTCCTCTCGCCTCCTTCTCGCCTTCCTCCTCGCTCCTCCTCCTCTCCTCGTCTCCTTCTCGCCTCCTCCTCCTCGTCCTCGCCTCCTCCTCCTCTCCTCCTCAGCCTCCTTCTCGCCTATCCTCCTCCTCTCCTCCCTCGCCTCCTCCTCTCGTCCCTCCTCCTCGCCTCCTCCTCGCCTCCTTCTCGCCTCCTCCTCGCCTCCTCCTCGCCTCCCCTCGCTCCTCCTCGCCTCCTCCCTCCTCCTCCTCGTCTCCTCTCGCTCCTCCTCGTCTCTCCTCGCCTCCTCCTTGCCTCCTCCCTCTCTCCTTCTCGCCTCTCTCCTCGTCTTCCTCTCTCGTCCTCCTCTCTCGTCTCCTCCTTCTCGCCTCCCTCCTCCCTCCTCTCCTCGTCTCCTCCTCTCCTCTCCTCTCTCCTCCTCTCCTCCTCGCCTCCTCCCTCGCCTTCCTCCTCGCCTCCTCCTCGCCTCCTCCTCGTCTCCTTCTCGCCTCCTCCTCGTCCTCCTCCTTGCCCTCCTCGCCTCGTCTCCTCCTCGTCTCCTTCTCGCCTCCTCTCCTCGTTCTCCCTTCTCGCCTCCTCCTCCTCCTCGTCCTCCTCTCCCTCCTCCTCCCTCCTCCTCCTCCTCCTTGCCTCCTCCTCGTCGTCTCCTCCTCGTCTCCTTCTCGCCTCCTCTCCTCGTCTCCTTCCGCCTCCTCCTCTCTCTCGTCTCCTCCTCGCCTTCCTTCTCCCTCCTTCCTTCTCGCCTCCTCCTCTCTCCTCCTCGCCTCCTCCTCGCCTCCTCCTCGCCTCCTCCTCCCGCCTCGTTCCCGCCTCTTCCCCTCGTTCCGCCTCGTTCCCGCCTCGTTCTCAGCCTCCTCCTCGTCTCCTCCTCGCCTCCTTCTCGTCCTCCTCGCTCCTCCTCGCCTCCTTCTCGTCCTCTCGCCTCCTCCTCGTCTCCTTCTCGCCTCTCTCCTCGCCTCCTCCTTGCCTCCTTCTCGTCTCCTCCTCCCTCGCCTCCTCCTCCTTGCCTCCTCCTCGCTCGTCTCCTCCTCGTCTCCTTCTCGCCTCCTCTCCTCGTCTCCTTCTCGCCTCCTCCTCCTCCTCGTCTCCTCCTCGCCTCCTCTCTCCTCCTCGCCTCCTTCTCTCTCTCCTCGCCTCCTTCTCGTCTCCTCCTCGCTGCTCCTCGCCTCGTTCCCTGGCCTCGTTCCCCGCGTTCTCTCGTTCTCTCGTTCCCGCCTTCCTTCCGCCTCCTCCGCCTCGTCCTCGCCTCCTCCCGCCTCCTTCTCTTTTCTCCTTCTCTTTCTCTTTTGCTCCTTCTCGTTCCTTCTTGTCTCGCCCCTCCTCCTCTCCTTCGTCTTCCTTCTCGCCTCCTCTCCTCCTCGTCTACCTTCTCGCCTCCTTCCTCTGCCTCCTCGCTCCTCTCCTCCTCGCCTCCTTCTCGTCTCTCCTCGTCTTCCTCTTCCCCTCCTTCTCGTCTCCTCCTCGCCTCCTTCTCGCCTCCTCCTCGTCTCCTCCTCGCCTCCTCCTCGTTTTCCTCCTCGCTCCTCCTCGCCTTCCTCCTCTGCTCCTCTCTGCCTCACTCCTCGCCTCTTCCCGCCTCGTTCCCGCCTCGTTCCCGCCTCTTCCCCTCGTTTACGGCCCGTTCCCGCCTCGCCCCTTTCGCTCTTGTCCGTCTTTCCCGCCTCCTTCCTCGCCTCCTCCCTCCTCCTCGCCTCCTCCTCTCTCCTCCTTGTCTCTCTCTCGCCGCCTCCTCTCTCCTCCTCGCCTTCCTCCTCGCTCCTCCTCCTCTCCTCCATCGCCTCCTCTCTCGCCTCTCTCCCTCTGCTCCTTGTCTCCTTCCTTTCCTCCTTTCAGGTGCTCCTTCTCGCCTCCTCCCGTCTCCCTCCTCGCCGTCCTCTCTTGCCTTCCTTCTCGTCTCCTGCCTCTTGCTCCCTCCCGTCTCGTCCTCCTTGCCTCGCTTCCTCAGCCTCCTCTCCTCTCGTCTCCTTCTCGCCTCCTTCTCCTCGTCTCCTTTGCCTTCCTCCTCCTCCTTTCTCCTCGTCTCTCCTCCTCCCGCCTCCTTCTCGTCTTCCTCCTCGCCTCCTCTCCTCTCCTCCTCGCCTCCTCGCTCCCGCCTCGTCGTTCCCGCCTTTTCCGCCTCGTTCTCGCCTCGTTCTCGTCTCTTCCCGCCCTCCTTCCCGCCTCCTCCCCGCCTCGTCCTCGCCTCCTCCCCGCCTCTTCTCTTCTCCTTCTCTCTCCTTTTTGCCTCCTTCTCGTCTCCTTCTTGTCTCCTTCCCGCCTCCTCCTTGCCTCCTTCTCGTCTCCTTCTCGCCTCCTCCCTCCTCTCCTCGTTCTCCTTCTCGCCTCCTCTCCTCCTCGCTCTCCTCCTCGTCTCCTTCTCCTTCTCTTCTCGCTCCTCCTCCTCTCCCTCGCCTCCCTCCTTGCCTCCTTCTCGTCTCCTTCTCGCCTCCTCCTCGTCTCCTCCTCCTCCTCCTCTCTGCTCCTGTCCTCCTCTCGCTCCTCCTCTCTCTCGTCTCCTCCTCGCCTCCTCCTCCTCCTCGTCTCCTTCCTCCGCCTCCTCCTTCCTCCTCCTCGTCTCCTCCTCGCCTCCTCCTCCTCCTCCTCCTTCTCGCCTCCTCCTCGGCCTCCTCTCGCCTCCCTTCCTCCTCGGCCTCCTCCTCGCCTCCTCCTCGCCTCCTCCCGTCGCCTCGTCCCGCCTCGCCTCCTCCTCGCCTCCTCCTCGCCTCCTCCTCGCTCCTCTCTCGCCTTTCTCGCCCTCCTTCCACAGACCTCCTTGCTCGCCTCCTCCCCGCCTCGTCCTCGCCTCCTCCCCGCCTCCTTCTCTTCTCCTTCTCGTTCTCCTTTTTTGCCTCCTTCTCGTTCCTTCCCGCCTCCTTCCCGCCTCCTTCCCGCCCTCCCGCCTCCTCTCCTCCGCTCCTATCCCGCCTCCTCCTCGCCTTCCTTCCCTTCTCCCTTCTTGCTCCTCCTTCTCGCCTCCTTCGTCGCCTCCTTCTTTCCTCGTTTGCATCATACATGGTGAAATGTGTTTCATCAATCTGCATTTTGAAATAAAGACTGGTTTAGACCCGGTTTTAGACCCTGTTTTGGTCCCTGGTGTAGACTCTGTTCTGGTCCCCGGTTTAGGCCCTGTTTCTGGTCCTGCGTTTTAGACCCGGTTTAGGCCCTGTTCTGGTCCTGGGTTTTAGACCCGGTGTAGACCCGGTTAGGCCCTGTTCTGGGTCCGGACTCTTGCTGCCGGCTCTTTCATCCTTTCATTCATTGATCCTTCATCATTGTCGATATCGTTCCTCCAGATGCTAAAGTCGTTACAGCGCTCATCGGTTAGCGCATATTTCCTGTGACACGCGGCTCCAGTGTTTACTCTTCGTCATCCATCTTCTGCTCAGAACAAAGCTCCTGACAGGTCTGGCTCTGGTCCAGGTCTAGGTCCTGCGGTCTGAGGTCCTGGGTCTGAGGTATCCGTGCAGTTCCTGTTATTGTTTTTTTTTCCCACCACGGTAACACTTTAAACACATGTCCAGACGAAAAAGCCGGACCAACATAAAACATACATTCGGCCTTTGGAAACATTCTCTTTAACGAAAGAGAATTAATATCTGAGCGACTCCAAATTATTTATTATGTTCCAAACTCGACTTAATTTACACCTTCGTTCGATCATTAAAATGTGTCTTTAAAAAAGTCTCAATGTTTTAACCAGAAAATAACAGGTTTGATGGCGAAACCAAATATATGGTCATAAATCCAAACCCCACACAAAGATCCTCAACGTTCATATTGAGGCCTAAAGAGGGAAGGACCCACGTGACTGTGCCCTCACACAGACCCATCTCAGGTTCTGAATGTGGACTATCGCTTTCTACTCCTCAATTCTCTGTCCAAAAGAATGGACCAATCCAAATGTGATCCACAATTGATCAGGAACGGCGGATTTGATGACCCATACGACAACGACAGACAACATCAGACCATCTTTACACCACACCATGAGGCCAAAACACACACAACATAAACAACATCAGACCATCTTTACACACCAATGAGCCAAATACACAACAACTAAACAACAATCAGACCATCTTCACACACACCACACACACACACACACAACAACAAAAAACAAAGTGGAATGAAATGTAGTCTGGACGTGAGAAAGGTCTGGATTCTGTGAGCTGGAATTATTTTGAAACTATTAGGACTCTTGTACTGATGGTCCAACGTTGAGAAGTATTGACCATTCTCAGTGACTATTGGGCAGAGCCGGTGGACACAGGGCTGTGTCGATATTGTCCCCTCTGTCCTCTTCTGCTACTTTGGTCTCCATTGGCCCACCACACGTCAGACTTCAAGTAAAACAAAAAACCAGGTTAAGATCTGATTGCAACAATTACTTAGTCTCCGTTAATACTTTGTTTCTAAAATGCTGCCGTTTCTGTGGTCAGAACCGACGGGTTTCTAGCGATCTTCTTTCTCCGACTTTTAGATCCTTTTTTGTCTCCTTTTTTCGGGCCTCTTTGGTCCTCGGTTCACTCTGCCACTTTCTTTAAAATCAGGCCCAAGCTCTTCTCATCATGCGATAGTTTTCTTCCCGGATTTAAAAAGACAAAACGGAACAACCCTATCTAAATTTAACGCAGGGCACCGGCGAGTTCTTCGTCTGCCAGACGTCCTCCTCGTCGGCAGGTGACCTATTAACAAAATAATAAACGCTCCGGTTCCTCGTTTCCTGCCTCGTCTCGCGGACCGTGTTCTCTCTTTCTCGTCCCAATGGAACCAATTACCGCGAAAGACTGATCGGGCAATGTGCCAGCGGGAGAGACAACTGAAGCTCCTTCCCAATGCGTTCCCTCTCCCCGCTCCTCCCCTCACCCCCTTCCTCCCTCTTCCCTCAGCCCTCTTGGCTCCCTACTCCTTTCCCCTCACCTCCACCTCTTCCTCCCGCTCACCCCTCCCCTCACCTTCTCCCTCCCGCCCTCCTCACTCTGTCCCTCCCCACCCTCTCACCCTCTTCCCTCCCCTCACCGCCCTCCCTCTCTCCCCCTCACCCCTCTTCTCCCCCTCACCCCCCCCCTCACCTCTCCTCCTCCCTCTACGCTCCCCACCCTCCCCTCTCTCCTCCCACTCACCCCCTTCTCCCTCTCGCCTACCCCTCCCCTCTTCTGCGAACCCCTCCCTCCCTCTCCTCCCCTCACCCTCCTCGTCTCTCCCCGTCACCCTCCCCTCTCTCCTCCCGCACCCCTCCCTCTCTCCTCCCGCGCACCTCTTCCCTCTTCCCTCCCCGCCAACCCCTTTCCCTCCCCTTCACACCTCTTCCCTCCCTCTTTCCCCTCCCCATCCAATCCCCCTCCCCCTACTTCCCTCCCCTACTCTAATAACAACCTATATTCCCACACTCTTCCCCCCCCCACATCGTCCTCAACCCACAACTACTCCCATCCCCTCCTCTTCCCTCCCCATCGTCTCCCCTGCGACCTTCTTCCCTCCGCGCGTGCGCGCTAACCCCTCAACCCTTCCCTCTCCCTTTCCCCCCTCTCCCTTCCCTTCTCCCTCTCTCTCCCTCCCTTTCCCTCCCCTCTTCCCTCCCCTCTTTCCCTCCCCTCTTCCCTCCCTCGTCCTCCTCCTCGTCCCTTCCCCTCCGTCCCTCGTCCCTCGTCCCTGCCCCTCGTCCCTCGCTCCCTCGTCCCCCCCTCTTCCCATCCCCTCGTCCCTCCCTCGTCCTCCCTCTTTTCCCTCCCCTCGCTCCCTCCCCTCGTCCTCCCTCGTCCCTCCCCTCTCTCCTCCCCTCGTCCCTCCCCTCGTCCTCTTCGTCCCTCGTCCCTCCCCGCTCTTTCCCCTCCACTCACCCATCTTCCCTCCCCTCTTCCCTTCCCTCTCTTCCCTCCCCTTCTGTCCTCCCTCTTCCCCTGCCCTCTCCCCTCCCTCTCCTCCCCCTTCTCCCTTACTCCCTCTCCCCTTCTACACTTCTCCCTCCCCTTCGCCTTCTCCTCCCTCTCGGCCTCCCTGCTCTCCTGCGCGCGCGTCGTGTCCTTCCCCTCGTCCCTCCCGCTCTGTCCCTCCCCTCTGTCCCTCACCCATTCTTCCCTCCCCTCGTCCCTCACCCAGCTTTCCCTCCCTCTCCTCCTCCCTCTCCCCTCCCCTCTCCCCTCCCGGCTCCCCTGCCTCCTCCCCTCCCCTCACCCCTCTCTCCCCTCTTCTCCTTCCTCCTCTCTCCTCCTCCCCTTCCCTCTCGTCCCTCCCTCGTCTCCTCCTCCGTCCCTCCCCGTCCCTCCCTCGTTCCCTTTCCCTGCCCTCCCTCGCTCCCCACCATCTTCCCTCCCCTCTCCCCTCTTCCCACCCCTCTTCCCTCCCCTCTTCCACACCCTCTTCCTTCCCTCCCCTACTCCCTTCTCCCTCCCAACCCCTCTTCACAACCCCCCTCTTCCCCCCTCTCTCCCTCCCTCACACCCCTCTTCCCACCTCCTCTTCCCTCCCCTCTCTCCTCCCTCACCCTCCCTCTCCCCTCCCTCACCCTCATCCCTCCCCTCTTCTCCTCCCCTCGCTTCCCCCCCCTCATCTCCTTCCCTACACCATCTCTCCTCCCTCCACCCCTCTTCCCACCCCTCTTCCCTCCCTCCACCCCTCTTCCCACCCCCTCTCCTCCCCTCACCCTCTTCCCTCCCCTCACCCCCCCTCTCACCTCCCCTCACACCTCTTCCTCCCCTCACCCTCCCTCTTCCTCCCCTTCACCCCTCTTCCCTCACCCCTTCTCCTCCCCTCACCCCTCTTCCCTCCCCTCACCCCTCCCCTCTCTCCTCCCCCACCCCTCTTCCCTCCCCTCTTTGCTCCCCTCGTTGGACCTGCTGTGGGGTTCAAGACGTGGCCCGCTGCACCTCCGAAAAGACAGAGACGTCCGTTTGGGAACGGTCGCGGCGCTTTTCGAACCGCTTGATTCGCCGTCCAAAATACCGGTCCGATTATTGACCACAATGTACGTTTTTACAAGTAAAGGCCTGATTTTTTTAAACAGATTTATTTTTTTTAAAACTGAATTATCGTTAAAAAGATGTATTTAAATATTAATTTGCAAAAAGCTTTGTCAAGTCGTTTTTTGCTTTTTAATTCAGTTTTATATTATTAAATATCTGTATCAAACAGATCTTTTTTGCTGCTGTTCAAACTCTAAAGTTTAGGTAATAGGCTTTAAACTTTAGATTTAGAGTTTTGTAAACGTTCTCCTGATCGTTCCCGACACGAGGTTTCAGTGAAGTCAGAGTCTAACCGCTCCAAAGTCCTGTGTTTGAGTGACAGTTTCATCTGAGGCTCTGGATTAAGACGAATGATCAAAACACACTTCAAACCCAAACGTCCAAACGACGTCTCAAACACCAACTCTGCTTTAGACCGGCTTTAGACCGGCTTTAGACCGGCTTTAGACCGGCTTTAGACCGGCTTTAGTCTTAGTCCGGCTTTAAGTCCTGCTTTAGTCCTGCTTTAGTCCTGCTTTAGTCCGCTTTCCTGCCTAGTCCTGCCTCAGACCTGGTTTAGACCTGCCTTAGACCTTCTAGACCTGGTTTAGCCTGCTTAGTCCTGCTTTAGACCCTGTTTAAGTCCCTGGGGTTATCCTGGTTTAGTCCCGGTTTAGTCCCTGGGTTTAGTCCCTGGGTTTAGTCCCTGGTTTAGTCCCTGGTCTTAGTCCCCTGGGTTTAGTCCTGGTTTAGTCCCTGGGTTTAGTCCCTGGGTTTAGTCTTTAGTCCCTGGTTCAAGAGGCCTGGTTCAGAGCCAGACCTCAAAATTTACTATGTCTAAAATGGTATTCCCCCTGTGACAGGATTAAGAACCACTCTATCAAATCTCCACCTGCCTTTGCTCCCCCCCCCCCTGCCCTCACACGCCCCCCTCTCCATCACGACCCCTCCCGCGCGCCCCCTCACACTGTACACCTGCTTTAGTCTCCCTCACTCCTCATCTCTCTTGCCCCCTCCCTTACTCATAGCCAATCACATCTCTATTTCCACATTCTTTTTTGTCCCACGCCATCTATCCTCGCGCCACCCTCCATCTTGCCCTTTCCCGAACCTCCCTTCCGCCCCTCAATACTGGCCTCCCCTCTCTCACTCCTCCCTCTGTACTACCCGCCTCCCACCTCTCATCCGTTCTCTTCTGGCCCCTCTTCTCGCCTCACCTCCCCCTCTCTGTAAATCCTCCCCTCCCTCTCTCCTCCTCTCTCCTCTCTCTGTCCCGCTCCTCGCATCTCTCCTCCCCCTCTCTACTCCTCTGTCCCGTCCCCCCTCTATCCCCCTTCTCTCCCCTTTCCTCTCCTCGTCTCAGTCTTAATCCTGCTGCCGCTCCTCGTTCCTCCAGGGGGCGCCGTCCATTATCGATCGAAGTCATGTGTCAATCACAGTGACTCACAGTTCAATTACGGTTTATAATGGTCGTGAACTGGGGTCTGAACCGGGGTCTGAACCGGGGTCTGAACCGGGACTAAAGGATCTTGTATCGGCTAAACAACCTCCATGAATCCATGCTCCGCGGCTCCGACCCGCGCGGGCTCCGCCCGCTCGGCTCCGACCGGGCTCCGTGCGCGGCTCCGACCCGCTCTTTGTGTCAGGTGCACGTCCTCTCTCGCGTTACAGACAGCTAATTGGAGCTAAGCGGCTAAAACGTAGCGCTGGCGGTGGTTTAGCGCTGATGGCACATGATGTTTGAGGCTCGTTAGTGCTTAGCGCGCGGCGCCCCTGAGCGCCTTGTTTTAAATAAACCCTCAGCTCCAGCGGCTCCCAAACGTCTCGCTCTCTTTTAAATAAACCCGGCTCCGAATCGTTACAACGCTCTGGGATCCATCCACTGTGTCCGCGGCAGGAGTTATGAGAACTTTTCTCATCCCCGATTTTGTATTTCGGGCTGAAGTCGACTAAACGATGTTGAGCCTTAGATCCTCACGACTGCCCTCTCCCTCTCTCTCTCCCCCCTCCTTTCTTTCCTTCCTTCCTCCCCACCTCTCTCCCTGCTCCTTGCTCCTCCTCTCTCCCCCCTCCCTCTCTCACATCCCCTCTCCCCCCCTCTTTCCTTCTTCCTCTTCCTCTTCCTCTTCCTCCTCCTCTTCCTCCTCCTCCTGCCTTGTCGGGCCTCACTTTTCTCCCAGAGGAAATAAATGTTGTGTCTTGACCCAAAATGAGGTCGTTGGAGTCGGAATGGCGGCGCCGTCCTCGTCTTTCCAGCCGCCGTGTCACGTTTCACCACTGCACTGCGTTTGTGTTCATAGACGTGTCAAAACGACGCGTTCTGCAAAACGACGCGTTCTGCAAAACGACCGTTTCGAGTCCGTTTCTCCACTGCTTTTTGTCTGATCCACGTTTGAGTCAGTTTCAGTCTTGGAGCGTTTCTTCCACGAGCTAAAGTATCATTTGTGTTGGGTCGTCTTGTTTTCGGACTGTAGGGGGCACCAGAGTCTCCCTAACGAGCTCGTCTGACAAATGCACTTTAAACACCCAAAGTAAATGAATCTAATCCTGGTCCTTTTAACCGTGTTTGAAACTATAAACTCCTCAACTTTGTGCTTCGTTTATCTACTTACTCCACGATACTTAGGCCTCCGATACGCTCGATACTCGATACTCGATACCGCCGAGGTCGAGTCCCGATGATGTCACGGTCTTTGTGTTTCCCCGGTCTCGAGAGCGTTGGAAAACGGTTCGTAAAAGTCACGTTTGTCCTGTGTTTCTTACGGTTCATACTCGTTCAAAAGCGTATCTGATGTTGACGTGTTTTCTCCCCTCTTAAAGGTGCACTGTGTAGCTTTTCTGTGTCTCCATGGAGATGTCCAAACGTTGCCTTCAATGTTCCACGGGGGTGAGATTGTTTTATTTGACTGCGGGTGTTTTTGTTTGTTTGTTTTTTTTGCTGAAAAACCCGCTTTCTCACAGTGACTGGGCTCGCCTCTCCACAGAGCCGACACGTAACTCGCGTCACCTGCCTGTGTCCATGGCGATAGGCTGTGGAACATCTGGGTGCGCGGCGGCGTTGGGAAGTCCCTTCTGTAACGCTTGTTTTCGCTACAATTACACCACAAGGGGGCGCCAACCGTGTTCATTTGACCTCTTCTGTTCAAACACAACATAACCATGGCGTTCAGTGTCGATGTCGTAAACCGCTATTGACACGAAACGCAGAGGAAACGAGCCGCTGAGGAGAAAAGTTCCACAGTGCTCCTTTTATGGGCGTTTATCGTGTTTTACATTTAAAAAACACAATTCGCCGCCGTCAGTGAAGCTCGAGCGAAAAGAGGCGTGTGATTCAAAATGTCTGTGAACATGACTCAAATGAGACGTTTCACCGCTGGATTTAATGTTTATTTTCCACGATGTTTGTGATTCGCTGGCGCCGTACTTAAACGGGGGCCTCAGTTTTGACCCCGACACGGACGGCGTTGTCGTGGTAACAATCAGGCCGGTTCCCCCCTCCTCTCTCTGGTCCCTAACATGGCCGCCGCTGCAGGTTAATGAAGCGTCTGGGCGTCGGCCTAACTGCTGGTGTTGAGTGGCCTCTTTGCCGCGGCGTAATGGACTCCGGGGTCGTGAAGGCCAATCGCCGGTGTTAGGGCGTCGCCGCTTCGTTTTGTCTCATTGACCGTCTCGTCTGCGTTGGGAGTCCGGGAGCGTTTCCCGACTGTGGACGGCGTGTTGACGTAGGAGGCGGGTTGACGTAGGAGGCGGGGTGACGTAGGAGGCGTGTTGACGTAGGAGGCGGGGTTGACGTAGACGGGTACGGAGGCGGTGTAGGATGCTACTAGGAGGCGGGGTGACCTACTCATTGACTGACTTTGATCCCAGTTTGGCACTTTCTTTACGTTGAAAATGTGACTTTTCTAAATCATGACATCACATAGAAACCTCTGAGGTCATCGGCCCACTTGAGGCCCACCCCTTGAGGCCCACCCCTTGAGGCCCACCCCTGCTGTTGCCCGAGTGGCAGCTTTGGTTATTCCAATAATTGAATTATTGGGGGCTTCCGCTTCAATTTATGGGTTAGGTTCGATCATGGATTCACCCGGTTTCAGTCCGGATCTACGGTTGTAAACTGGTTTTGGATGTCTAAACGGGTCGATCTGCTGCTCTGGGACTGGACGACCAAAAAGAGATTGGGCAAAAGAAATGAACAGCTTTATGTTGAAAAAACATCCTTTGACTTGAAGAAATTATTATTATTATTATTATTAATTATTATTATGTTCTTGTTTCCCCCCGCTGATGGCCTGTTCTTGTTTCCTCCCGCTGATGGCGCTGTTCTTGTTTCTCCCGCTGTGGCGCTGTTCTTGTTTCCACCCCGCTGATGGCGCTGTTCTGTTCGTTTTCGTTTCCCCCGCTGATGGCCTGCTTGTTCTTGATGGCGCGTTCTTGTTTCCCCGCTGAGCGCTGTCTTGTGGTTCTCCGCTGATGGCGCTGTTCTTTGTTTCCTCCGCTGATGGCGCTGTTCTTTTGTTTCCTCCCGCTGATGGCCGCTGTTCTTTGTTTCCTCCCGCTGATGGCGCTGTTCTTTGTTTCCTCCCGCTGATGGCGCTGTTCTTGTTTCCTCCCGCTGTGGCGCTGTTCTTTGTTCCTCCCGCTGATGGCGCTGTTCTTTGTTTCTCCCGCTGATGGCGCTGTTCTTTGTTTCCTCCCGCTGATGGCGCTGTTCTTGTTTCCCCCCGCTGATGGCGCTGTTCTTTTGTTTCCCCCGCTGATGGCGCTGTTTCTTTTCATCCCGCTGATGGCGCTGTTCTTGTTTCCTCCCGCTGATGGCTTGTTCTTGTTTCCTCCCGCTGATGGCGCTGTTCTTGTTTCCTCCACTGATGCGGTGTTCGAGGAGCAGGAGCCTCATCATGGCGGAGACGGGACCAGCGCCAGTTCCACCTGGGACCCAGAGTCCAGACCTGTTTGGGACCGAGATCGGACCCTCGGCCTTCACGCCTTTTCAGAGCAGCAGCGAGATCGAAGTCACGCCGGCCGCCCTCAGGACAAGTACGGGCCGCACTACTACTGAATACTACTTGAATACTACTACTATCTACTGGAATTACTACTACTACCTACTGCTGAATATTATACTACTGCCTGAATATTACTCTACTACTGCTGAATACTACTACTACTACTGCTGAATACTACTACTACTACTACTACTACTACTACTGCTGAATACTACTACTACTGCTGTCTAATACTACTAATACTATACTAGCTGAATACTTACTATTCTGAATACTACTACTGTGAATACTACTATTGCTGAATACTACTACTGGAATACTACTACTGCGAATACTACTATCTGAGAATACTACTACTGCCGAATACTACTACTACTTGCTGAATACTACTACTGCTGAATACTACACTGCTGAATACTACTACTTGCTGAAATCTACTACTGCTGAATACTACTACGCTGAATACTACTACTGTGCTAATACTACTACTGCTGAATTACTCACTACTAGCTGAATATACTACTGCTGAATTACTACTACTGGAATACTACTACTAGCTGAATACTACTTACTCGCTGAATACTACTACTACTGAATACTACTACTGCTGCTACTGAATACTACTTGCTTGCTGCTGCAATACTCTTACTTGTGAATACTCTTACTTGTGAATACTCTTACTTGTGAATACTCTTACTTGTGAATACTCTTACTTGTGAATACTCTTACTTCTGAATACTCTTACTTCTGAAGACTACTCTTTAACTTCTGAATACCTACTACTTGTGAATACTCCTTCTTATGAATACTCTTACTTTCTGAATACTCTTACTGTTAATACTCTTACTTGTGAATACTCTTACTTGTGAACACTCTTAGTTTGTGAACACTCTTACTTGTGAACACTCTTACTTGTGAACACTCTTACTTGTGAATACTCTTACTTGTGAATACTCTTACTTGTGAATACTCTTACTTGTGAATACTCTTACTTGTGATACTACCAACTGAGAGGGCATGTTGTTTAAAGACGTGAATCTTTAGTGTGACATTTCTTCTGAAAAACCTTTTTCAAAGTCGCATGTAAAAAAAATAGTTAAATAATGTGCTCAGAACATATTTGAAACAACGAGGGTCTTGTGAGGACGAATGAAAACTGCTCAGGTGAAAGTTCAGGCCGAGGTGACGAGGGTCCGAGTGAAGTCCACTTGACCAAACTAAACACACAGTTCATGAATAATGCTCGCACACAAGTGCCTTTTCCACTGACTCTGAGGAAGTGTACCTCTGTGCGAGGCCTAAAACACATTTGGTCAAATGACCCTTTAGTCACCTGACTTCAGACAGTCATTACTTCAAATGACCTTTAGTCACCTGACTTCAGACATCACATTAGTCATTACTTCAAATGACCCTTTAGTCACCTGACTGATTTATTTTTCTAACGCAACAGAGTTTTCAGAAGGAATGGGGAACTCAGAGTTCAGAGTTCATCCAGTCTGAAAATGACCCTTTGGCGTTAAGTGACCCTTCTTTGCTTCTTTGGCGTTAAGTGACCCTTCTTTGGCGTTAAGTGACCCTTCTTTGCGTTAAGTGACCTTCTTTGCGGTTAAGTGACCCTCCTTTGGCGTTAAGTGCACCCCCTTTGGCGTTTAAGTGCACCTCCTTTGGCGTTAAGGACCTCCTTTGCGTAGGCACCCTCTTTGGCGTTAACGTGCAACCCTCCTTTGGCGTTAAGTGCACCCTCCTTTTGGCGTTAAGTGCACCCTCCTTTGGGCGTTAAGTGCACCTCCTTTGGCGTTAAGTGCACCCTTCCTTTGGCGTTAAGTGACCCTTGGCTTATCCCTCCTTTGGCGTTAAGGTGCGACCCTCCTTTGGCGTTAAGTGCACGCCTCCTTTGGGTTAAGTGCACCTCCTTTTTGCGTTAAGTGGACCCTTCTTTGGCGTTAAGTGGACCCTTCCTTGTTTGCCTCTTGCGTTAAGTGACCCTTCTTTGGCGTTAAAGTGAACCCTCCTTTGGCGTTAAGTGCACCTCCTTTGGCGTTAAGTGACACTCCTTTGGCGTTAAGTTGCACCCTCCTTTGGGCGTTAAGTGGCACCCTCCTTTGGCGTTAAGGGCTTGCACCCCTCCTTCGGCGTTAAGTGCACCCTCCTTTGGCGTTAAGTGGACCCTCCTTTGGCGGTTAAGTGGACCCTTCTTTGGCGTTAAGTGACCCTTTTGTAAGGCCCTTCTTTGGCGTTAAGTCTGGCCCCTTCTGTTCAATGAAACCTGAGCTCCAGTCGAGGCTGAGCTCACTCTTCTTAAAGCCTGGAGGACAAAGTGCATTTATGAAACCTGAAATCATCTTTGAGCTGAGTCCTGTTTTTAGACCCTTCCTGTTGACCTCGTCGTGACCGCCGAGTGCAAAGGCTCATGGGAGAAGACCAGCGCTCTTCAAAACAAACACCAACGGAACATGAGCTTCTGTAAACTCCTCTTCTTCTTTCACAATCCTCAAACGCTGAGTTTGATGGAGACTTCCTGTGGATTTGGAGTTCCCCGTCTCAGTTCCCACAGTCCCCAGCTCTTTGTGTGTGAGTTTAGTGTTGTTGGTGTGTGTGTGTGGTCGTGTGTGTGCGTCGTGTGTGTGTGCGTCGTGTGTGTTGTGGTGGTGTCGTCGTGTGTGTGCGTCGTGTGTGTGTGCGTCGTGTTGTGTGTGTGTGTGTGTGTGTGTGTGTGTGTGCGCGTGTGAGTTTAGTGTGTGTGTCTCTGGTCTCGGCTCATAAACTGCTGAAGCTGAGTCACTAAACAGTTTACAAAAACATGCAGCGTTTTCATTCCATCGTTAGAAAAAACCCAAGTCCGAACCCAAAAGAAACGAAACGTGTGTGAAAATGTTTTGTGGAAGATTCTGCCGTTCTTTTCTGCCGTGACCTTTGACCTTGATCTTTTCATACTGTGTTCTGCTTTGAAATGTCACAATGCAAGTGTTTGCCCCACTCTCATTTCTTTTTTTGTTGCACGTTTGTCACTTAAATGCACGACACAAGGAAACACAACATGCAGTTTTTAGGGTTTGACAAAAGTTGGACCTTTTTTAGAAGGCGTGTCCCGTTCCATCTGGAGTAAACGGAACACCACATTTCATAAAAGAACATCACACCAACAGTAGAATAATGGTGCTGTGTGTGATGTTCTGGGGGCTGTTTATGCTGCTTCAGGACCTGGAAGACCTGCTGTGATCAATGGAACCATGAATTCTGCTGTCGACCAAAACATCCAGAAGGAGAATGTCCGTTCATTCTGTTCATGACCTCCAGCTGAAGCTCGGGTTCTGCAGCAGGACAATGGTCCAGAACACCAGCAGGTCCACCTCTGAATGACTGCAAGAACAACAAGAAGTTTAGAGTCAAAGTCCTGACCTGAATCCTGTTGAGATGCTGTGGCAGGACTTCAAAAGGAGGTTCATGGTCGAAGACCCACAAACGCTTGATTGCAGTTGTTGCTGCTAAGGGTGGTCCAGTTCTTAGGTTTAGGGGGCAAAGCGTGGGTGTGTTTAACCCCCTGTGTGTGTTCAGACATGCCTCTCCACGTGCGGCGCAGCAGTGACCCGGCTCTGCGTGTCTGAACGGACCCATCACTGTCATCGAGTCGCGCAGTCAGAGCGAAGATCCACCGTCCAGAAAGACCCACTCGATGGTCCACCACAGCAGGGTTAATCAAGACCAGGAACTCAGGAACCAGCAGCCTCGAGCGCAAGGTACGAGGCCAACAAGGAACCGCACACTAATACACTGACCTCACTTTCGATACTGAAGTTGTGGCTTCTGATTACAAACCACTCTGAGGGACCCTTGTGGAGGAGACTGGAACTTTAAATGTTCAGCCCACATTGGACACCTCAGTCTCACAAAGTTCTGGTGAAACTATCAATACATTTAGTAAGTGAATACGTGATGTCGGGCTGATCCATTATCTGAGACATACCATGTATAGCACCGCCACATAAGGTCTATCCTACTGTCTCCCACATACACATGTATACACCACACAGAAGGTCTATCCTACTGTCTCCACATACCATGTATCACCCCACAGAAGGTCTATCCTACTGTTCCCACATACACATGTATACACCCCCACAGAAGGTCTATCCTACTGTCTCCCACATACACATGTATACACACCCACAGAAGGTCTATCCTACTGTCTCCAACATACACATGTATACACCACAGAAGGTCTATCCTACTGTCTCCCCATACACATGTATACACCCACAGAGGTCTATCCTACTGTCTCCCACATACACATGTTAACACCCCACAGAAGGTCTATCCTACTGTCTCCCACATACACATGTATACACCCACAGAAGGTCTATCCTACTGTCTCCAACATACACATGTATACACCCACACGAAGGTCTATCCTACTGTCTCCAACATACACATGTATACACCACAGAAGGTCTATCCTACTGTCTCCCACATACACATGTATACACCCACAGAAGGTCTGTCCGTACTGTCTCCACATACACATGTATACACCCACAGAAGGTTATCCTACTGTCTCCAACATACACATGTTACACCCCACAGAAGGTCTATCCTACTGTCTCCACATAACACATGTATACACCCCACAGAAGGTCTATCCTACTGTCTCCACCATACACATGTATACACCCACAGAAAGGTCTTATCCTACTGTCTCCCAATACACATGTATACACACCCACAGAAGGTCTATCCTACTGTCTCCCACATACACATGTATATACCCCACAGAAGGTCTGTACCAGAAGAGACCACTTTTAGGTTCTAGGTCCCAATGCCAGAGGCCGACACAGGTCAATAGATCTAAGTTCTCATGGTTCTGTTGACATCACTGTAGATTGGAACACAACAACACACTTTGGAGATTCAAATGCTCGTCGACTATCGATTTGTAACAAATGAAGACAAAGGACATGAGACGTTTTGAAGAGGAAAACCACAGTGTGAAGTTGCTCCGCCCATTCTCTGGGCTGCAAGCTAAGGCCGTTTGGAGGGGCAGCGTCATTTGGCTGTCGCCGCGGCCAAAAAGAAACAAAGGCAGGAAAAAACTAAACGATTTACAGAACAACTAAAGCCGTTGAAGCTAAAACATGTGGAAACGAGGCTCCTCAATAGGTTGAAGGTCATTAAAAAGACAAAGGGTGAGATTAATGATCTGGACCTCACAGGAAATAATAAAAAAAATGCTCTTCGCCAAACAAAGATATTAGGAAAGCTTTTCAAATTCACAAAAATGGATGGCGTGGAAGCTTAGACAACAGGCAGAAAGAACGGTTTTTTAAAATACAAGATCAGAATAATGTCATCTTAACCAAACAAACCAAATACAATCATCGTTTGAATCCTTTTAAAAAAAAATGTTCACCAAAATATAGGATATAATATAAGGGATATAGTAAGTTGAAATAACAACTACTGAAATTCGTGGCGACGGGACCACCTCAGAGTGGTCTAAAGCTCTAAAGACTTTGAACTGGGCCTTCAAAAAGCTCAAGATCCTCCAAGTGTGAAAGAAGCCATCATCTCCTTAAAGGCCTAAAGAGGGAAGGCACCGACCTGACTTGTTGCCTTCACATAGACCCATCTCAGGTCTGAATGTGGACTATCGTTTCTACACCTCAATTCTGTCCAAAAGAATGGACCAAATCCTCCCAAATGTGATCCACAATGATCAGACCGGATTTATGAGCAACCGACAAACACAAGACAACATCAAGACCATCCTTTACACACAATGAGGCAAATACAAACACACAATGAGCCAAACACACACACAAGAAGACAAAGTGGAATAAGAAGTCTGGACCTGAGAAGGTTTTGGATTCTGTGAGCTGGTCCAACATCAAGAATCAAAATTAATGGTCACTTGACAGACTCGCTGACTTTGGGCAGAGGGGTGACACAGGGCTGTGTTTGGTCCCCTCTGTTATTCGCCTTTCACTTGGCCCAATATATTGGACAATCAAATATAATTTATGGTGTTTCAATCGATGGGACGGAACATACAATCGCCTGCTGCAGATGATGTTCTATTGTATTGGACCATACCAGAAATGTCCAGACACAAATTAAATGTACAAAAAACAAATTCTCTCTCACTGGCGCCCCCCTCTGACCTTTAGAAAGACTTACCCATTTAAATGGCAAACAGAATCTCTTAAATATGTAGGTGTGGTCCTCAATCTTAAAGAAACACTACATCCTCTTTTCTCCACTTTAGAGAAAGATCTTGAAAAATGGACTCTGATCCAGACTTAAGTCTAAGTCAAAGGACTGAAACTATAAACATGAAAGTCTTGATTTGTGTGACGAGGAAAGAAACCTCGAATCTGATTTAAAACTCTACAATTCTCAATAGAAAAAGGAGGCGGGGTTTGCCTTAAAAAAAAGACTTCATTTCAGCTCCAATCAGAGCGTTGCTGGTGTGACCCAGAATATGAAGCTCAATGGAAACATACTGAGAGTTATGTTGTGCCGGGGGTTCCTGTGCAGGCCTTACTGGACACTGTGTGTGTGTGTGTGTGTTTTCAGGCTAAAGGGCTGGACACATATCGCAGTTTGCCTCGCGACGCAGGAACCTGGTCCAATCAGAGGGAGTTTCACCGGGAAACGGCTCGATCCTCGCTCAGCGCTAACCACCCCATGGTCGACCGCTGGCTCGAGAGGCAGGAGCAGGTGAGTGGCTCGATGGCCCGGCCGGCAGGCTCGAAGGCCCGGCCGGCCGGCAGGCTCGACGGCAACCAAAACTCAGATCAAATGTTGGAAATATTGGTCAAATCCATATTCCAGGACCAATAATCATCACACACTGACTGGATCATTCCTCTTTTTTCCGCTGCTGGACACAAAACGCGCGTGTGTGTGTGTGTGTGTGTGTGTGTGTGTGTGAGAGAGAGTGTGTGTGACTTCTGTTTGGAGCTTGTCATGCACCGCTCTCGTTTAAAGCACGTCTGTGGAGTTTTTCCCGCCGCGCGTGAATGAGACGCATGTTTCAACATCCTTCATCCGTCGCAGGAATCAGACTTGTCATGAATGCGTCAAATACAAACCAGTGTTTTCAGTGAATATTCATCATTCAGACAGTTCTCTCCATTATTACGACACAGATGCACCACTAGATGTCACTTGGAACACTTTTATCATCCTGTTTTTACATGATTTTACCTTCGAATTCTGCTGCTTCTCCAGTCGCAAGATGGCCGCCGCAGCTGCCACGGCAACAGAACCCACAATAGACTTTATTAGAACTCGATGGGCGAACACCGGGCCGGCGCCACGCAAACGCATCGGAAAAACGGCCCAAAATGTCACACACTTTGGGCCGTTTGAATGTGAGAAATGGACAGAGCAGGTTTAAAAGTGCCTTCATTTTGTCGACACATTAGACACAAAAACATTTACAGTTTTAGATTTGAAACCGTTTAAATCGGACTCGAATCCTCGTTCTACTTTTACATTCTCAGACAAAAGCGTTTATTCGCTCTTCGTCGCCGCTCCAGCTCTTCTTCTGTTTCTGTCGCACACACACACACGAACACACACCTCCTCTTCTCCAGCCCGACCCCCGCATCCTGAACCTCTGTCACCGTTGGCAACAGGTCCGCTGTTTCCATGGCGACCGCATCCGTCAGTCCGGCGCAGGATTAATGAACGCTCCGCGGGGCTCAGTGCTGTCACGCTCTTCTCTCCGCTCTCACACGCACACACTCAGATGCACACACTGATACGCACACACGCACGCACACAGGCGCACGCACGCACACGCACGCACGCACGCACACACACGCACGCACACACTCTGAGGCGTCTGCTTCTCACTGCGGTGCGAGTCTGAGAGAAAGCCGTTGGCTGTTATCGAGATCCTCTTCCAAAGACGATCTCACCACGTCAGGATTCACTCGTGCTCTTTTTTATTCATGCCGTTGGTTTATTATGATGATTATTATTATGATTATGAATTATGATTATTATTATTTTATTCAATATAATAATAATATAATAATAATAATAATAATAATAATATAATAATAATAAATATAATAATAATAATAATTATTATTATTATTATTTATTATTATTAATTATTATTATTATTATTATTATTATTATTATATTATTATTATTATATTATTATATATTATTATTATTATTATTAATTATTATTATTATTATTTTATTATTGCTTTTTCATGGTTTTCATCAGCACAATTTAGAAAGTATATGAGCAGGAAAAAGTTCTGTAAGAAAATAAAGGAAAAATAAAAAATACTACTAATGCAATAAAATAATCAACAACGATAATACAAACATATACAGCATACTACTAATAATAATAATACAATAATACAATAACAATGATAATACAACATTAACAACAACAATAATACAGCATACTAATAATAATAATAAAATAATACAATAATAACACCACCAAAACATAATGTGATCATCCATTTGCATGTACATTTGTCGTCCTGAAAAAGCCTGAACTTTCCGTGTTTGTCAAACGTATCGAATCGACATTATCCGACACTAAAACAGAATCGAAACGCGATTCTCATTTGAACATGAACAGGATTTCTCATGGTGTTTGTGGACACTTGAGGAAACCAAACGAGGACCTTCTCATGGCGTTTGTGGACACTTGAGGGAAACCAAACGAGGACCTTCTCATGGTGTTTGTGGACACTTGAGGAAACAACGAGGACCTTCTCATGGTGTTTGTGGACACTTGAGGGGAACACCAAACGAGGACCTTCTCATGGCGTTTGTGGACACTTGAGGGGAAACCAAACGAGGACCTTCTCATGGTGTTTGTGGACACTTGAGGAAACCAAACGAGGACCTTCTCATGGTGTTTGTGGACACTTGAGGAAACCAAACGAGGACCTTCTCATGGCGTTTGAGGACACTTGAGGGGAAACCAAACGAGGACCTTCTCATGGCGTTTTCCAGTGTTTGTGGAGCCGCTTCGTTTGTAGAAGACTCTGAACGGGACGAGCCCGCAGCAGGTCGTTCCCTCAGTTTGATGTGGAGCAGAAGGTCCCATGTAAATGAAGCAATTATAAAGACTCCTGCAGAGGGGGAGGGAGGGGGCGGGGAGAGGGGCGGTGAGAGAAAGAGAGAGAGGGTTATTTTCAACACAGCCCGGGGTCAGAGGTCAGGAGACACTTTTTAGAACGTGTTTTACAAATGTACAGTTCATTTACATCAGGGAAATGTTCCACTTTCAGGGTAAAATCTGTCAAAGGGTCAAAGGGTTAGGGACTAAAACCAGGACTAAAACCAGGACTAAAACCAGGACTGGGGCGGGGACTGGGGCGGGGGCGGGGACTGGGGCAGGACTGAACTCTCGTGCCCAATCCTTCTCCAAATAGAAAAATAAAAGCTGTAATTGGCATGAACAAACCCAGAGCACGTTTCTCTGTCATGTGCTTATGAAAGTCCACAGATTCCTCTAATGAAGGCGAGTCCTGATAAAAGAGGATTTTCTATAATTGTATTTTCCAATCAACACCTTGAGACGAGCGCGTCGCGTTGGAGAAAAGTGTGAACGCCGCCGCTTCAGACGCGAGGGAGAGATCATGGACACGTTTCACCCAAGTCTGCAGATGCCTCCTGAACACGGGCTCCATCTCGCTTCGCTTTCAGGAGCCAAACCAACGTGATTCTGTTGGACTCGCATGAAGCGGCGATCCGCGCGAGGAAACGCCAGATTCACACAATCCAGCGGAACATCGGAACGTGTGATATTGATACTTGAATAGTTTCAGTTTTATTGAAGCAAACATGTCCCACTGTAACGCACTAGACAAACTGTGGGAATAAAAACAGACAAAATCAAGACTAATTTAAGATGAAAAAGGAAAATTGTGACTAAAACTGATTTTAGGCAGATTTTAAGAGGAAAACGGTTTTAACTGATTTTATTCATGCTTTTTCCACGTTGAGGCTTAAATTGACCTCGATTTACTGTTTGTTGAATATTGCATTGACTTTGAGATTGCACCACTTAAATGCTGTATCAATAAATAATATTCAAACAGATGTTCCCCATCTGTTTACTGCTGCGAGACCACCACCACATTTAGAGGTTCATGTGTGAGGAGCCGCCACTCTGAAGAGGGAGCTGTTTGAGCAGCGCAGGAGCTCCAGCAGGGGCGGAGGAGGAGGCGGGCCGCGAGGGGGCAGAGGGGGCAGAAGAGGAGGAGGAGGAGGGCGCGAGGGGGCGGGGGGGCGGAAGAGGAGGAGGAGGCGGGCCGCGGGGGGCGGAAGAGGAGAGGAGGGGAGGAGGTCGGGCGCGAGGGGGCAGAGGGGCAGAAGAGGAGGAGCAGGAGGAGGAGGGGGCCGCGAGGGGGCGGAAGGCACGCTAGGGGGCAGAGGGGCAGAGGGGCAGAAGAGGAGGAGGAGGAGGAGGGGAGGGCCGCGAGGAGGGCGAAGAGGAGGAGGAGGAGGCGGGCAGCGAAGGGGCGGAGGGGGCGGAAGAGGAGGCAGGGGGCCAGAAAAAAGAGAGGAGGAGGAAGGAGAGGCAGGAGAGGCCCGCGAGGGGCTGCAGAGATACAGGGAGGAGGAGGCGGGCAGCGAAAGGGCGACCAGCGGGGCGCGCGTCAAAGGGGGAAGAGGAGGAGGAGGCGGGCCGCGAGGGGGCGGAAGAGAGGAGGAGGCGGGCCCGCGAGGGCGGCGGAGGAGGAGCGGGCCCGCGAGGGGATGCGGAGGAGGAGGCGGAGCCGCGAGGGGGCGGAGGAGGAGGCGGTCCGCGAGGGGGCAGAGGGGCGGAAGAGGAGGAGGAGGCGCCCTCAGGGGCGGAGGAGGAGGCGGCCGCGAGGGTAGGGGGCAAGGGGGGCGGAAGAGGGAAAAGGAGGAGGCCGGCCGCTAGGGGAGCGGAGGGAGGACGGCCGGAGAGGGGCGCGGAGAGGAGGGCGGGCCGAGGGCCTGAGGGGCGGAAGGAGGGAAGGCGGCCGCTGAGGGGGGCGGAGAGGAGGCGGCGCGAGGGGGCGGAGGAGGAGCGGGCCGCGAGGGAGGGCGGAGGAGGAGGAGGCCGCGAGGGGGGCGGCGCGGACCGGAAGGGGGCGGAGGAGGCGAGACCGCGACGGGGGCGGAGGAGGCGGACCGCGAGGGGCGAGGAGGCGCGCAGTGACCAGGAGGCGGAACCGCGAGGGCGGAGGGAGGCGGACCAGGAGGGGGCGAGGAGGACGGGCGGAATGGGCGGAGAGGAGGGGCCGGCGAGGTGGCGGCGGCGGACCGCTGAGGGGGCGGAGGAGCCGGACCGAGGGGGCGGAGGAGGCGGGACCGCGACGGGGCGAGGAGGCGGACCGCGAGGGGCGGAGGAGGCGGGCGGGAGGGAGGCGGGACGCGAGGGGGCGGAACGCGACGCGAGGGGGCGGAGGAGGAGGCGGGACGCGAGGATGGGCGAGGAGAGGAGGGCCGCGAAGGGGCGGCGGCGGACCGCAGAGGGCGGAGGAGGGGCGGACCGCGAGGGGGCGGAGGAGGCGCGCCGAGGGGCGGAGGAGGCGGACCGCGAGGGGGCGGAGGAGGCGGACCGCGAGGGGCGAGGAGGCGGACGCAGGGGGCGGAGGAGCGGGACCGCGAGGGGGGAGGCGGGCCGCGAGGAGGAGAGGAGGAGGAGGAGGAGGAGGAGGAGGAGGAGGAGGAGGAGGACGTGAAAATGCGTGATTTCCATTTGTAGTGGGTGTAATCCCTCACTTGTCCAGAAGGGTTCCATTGTAGAAAAAGATGTATCATGTGGACAAAACGTTTGGATCCAAGATGGAGAAGGACTCTTGGATCAGAGTCGAACCGTTTTGAGTGGAGATGATGCGACCTGTGGAGCAGCAGCAGAAACATCTCTGTGGGCTTCAGCTTCAGCGCTCAAAAGCCGTGGATAAAGTTTTCTGTATGAACTGTAACTATGGCACAAATATGGAGAAATCGCCAAAGTCTCACAATGACATCACGAGTGTCACAAGATCGTATTCGGAGTTGACTTTGATTTGAAGACCGTTTCCAGCATACCACACAGCATGAGGTGTGGATGTGTTATTTATGTTCTAGTCGTTATGTGGGGCACCAGCCTGTTTTAGGCAGTTAACAATTCTCCTCAAATGTCTTAATTAGGTTTTTCTCAAGGCTTTGAGAACGTAACTGTGACTTTGACCCCTTTTCTTGAAACGAATGAACATTTACCAACTTGAATATTGGCGCAAAGATTCAACCAATCGGACACATGCTTATGTGTGGGTCAGCTGACAGAGGCGGGATATGGATCTGGAATTTCCCGAGAAACGCAGACCTCGTTTGAACATTAACTAATTTACACAGGTTAAAATGGTCACCAGACGAGTCATAAAGCAGTGACATGAACTTTGTCCACAGTGAATTCATCTCGTGCACAAAGTCTGAAATCAAGCCCCCCCCCAAATCATGTGGACCTCCAAAAAGGGGGATTGTGCTATTTAATGTCCGGCATGCCTGTCACCATGTCGACGCTTGGAGGTCATCTGCAGGTCGCTACAGTATGGTGTAATAAATATGGAGATGGCGTGTTTGTGCGAGCGGCGCTGCACAGGTGGAGCTCGCTCTTTGTGATGCGTCCACACATTCAGAGTGTTGTTTTATTCATGAGTCGTGTGGGCGGAGCAGAGCAGGACTAACAAGGCTCCTGCTCCGTCCCTGAAGAGCACCGGGACTTAAGCTCAACCAGAAACAGAACATCAATCACAGACGGAGCCGGTGAACGAGAATCAGACGCACCTAATGGTCGAACGCGAGCGCGCCCGCGAGAAGGTCAGGAAACGAGAGTGCAGAAGAACGCGTCTGTGGAGCATGTGCGGGATTCTGACGCCGCGAAGCAAAGTATGAAACGAGCGCTGAACCAGAGAAGTAAAACTTCACATTAGAAACTGAAATGTGCGTCATTCTTAGATTTTCCTCTCAAAATACTTGATTGACAATTGGAAATGTCAGAAACGGCGTTGACCCCTGACTGGACCGGTTAAACGAGAAGCAAACACATCTCTAATATTTATGAAGTGTATTATCTGCCGTTTGCTGCTCCTTCTGTAGTTCTGTCGTCACTAGGAGGCGCTGTGGAGCCGAGTGTGCTCTGTCGCAGGAGTAAGACGGACTGATGATCATCTGATCATTGTAATTGATGAAAATGAGCGGTTTTGAGACTTGTTGAACTTCAGACGTCTGGTTTTTACGAGCACTTTTACATCTGAATGATGGATTTCTACCTCGTCAATAACGATATTCCGTCCCGAGTCGGTGCCGAGGAAACGTGATTGAAATGAGACTCAAATCCACCATTTATCAAACGTGCATAAAACGGTGGCGTGCGCACACACGTCGTGGGCTCATAAAGCTCAGTTATACACAAGTCATTCATTTGTGCGTCGTAAAAGCTGGTCTTGGTCAGAGAGCGGGGTCTGGGCGGGGTCTGAGCGGGGTCTGAGCGGGGTCTCCCTGAGGTCCGGCTCTGGGACTTGGACCTTCATCACATGTTTTGATCTGAGTGATTAGACTCCAGAACATCCGGGAGCAGGAGGACAGATGGCAGACACACACACACACACACACACACACACGCTCACACACACACGCTCACACACACACACACTCACTCACACACACACACACCTGTAGAAGAGCCATCGTGACGGAGAATCAAAGAGCGGACCATGTGTTGTACAGAAAAGAAGCTACCGGACTGGACTCTGTTTGGACTGGACTCTGTTTGGACTGGACTCTGGATTGGACCGGACTGGACTGGACCGGGCTCTGTTTGTTTTGAGTGTGGAATCCACTAAATGTGAGTTATAACGCAAGTCTCTTTGACCCGTCCACACTTCCTGGTCTGGTGTCTGTTTCCATGGTAACAGCGTCTGGTTCTCCTGAATCTTTAATGGCGTTCTGCTCCTCGTCGTCTTCAGCGGCCACGCTCGTGTTTCAGCTTCAGCCGCTCAGACGCTCAGCCGCTCAGACGCTCAGACCACACTCCCTCAGGATTAAGAAGGTCAGATGTATTTCCACACTCTGGGACGAGTTCCTCCTGCGCTCGAGGCCTCGTGGCTCCGACAGGTCAGAAGATCTTCTGCTTTGGCTCCGTTCCGTGGCTCCAGACGAGACCCTCCTGATCTGTTGTTTTTGGAAGAAACTTGTTGCTCATTTACTACTTTTGAGACGTTTAAAACACTTTTTGAACCAAATAAAGGTGCAAACCTGTGACTCAGAGAATATTTATGACTAAAGTGTGTTATTGATGAAAATACTTTTATTTTTGGACATTTTGATTGAATAATGTGACTCGATAAACACGATCGAAAACACAAACACTAACGTCAGACAAATACAACTAACATTTATTGTCAAAGATATTCCACTTCATCATTTCTGTCCAAGTATAAAAAACATTTGAAAACACTTTACAAAACACTAAGATAAAATTACTTAAAACCACGATACAGTTCAAAACCATTAAAAACCTTTAAAAGCCGGTTGTTCTCTACGTTCTTGTCATTTTCTCCACATTTCCGGTGTGTGTGTGACTTTTGGCACAGATGAAGACGTTTCCGTGGTGTTGTTGCAGGAGGAGGAGTCGGGAGAGCAGAACGGGCGTATCGAGCCGGTGGGACGAGCAGACTCCTGTATAGAACACTCGCCGCTCACAAACCTGGAGTAAGTCTTTCATCGCCGGCGACACCGCGGCTTTGTCACTTCCTGAATCTTATCTTCAGTTCGTGTTTTGCACGTTTTCATCGTCGTTTAGTTGAATTGGTAAAAGGAACGACGATCAAAATGGCGTCTCAATCTGCACGCTCCGAAGGCTGCGTTTGAAGGCCGGTTGCATCACTTCCTGCGCGACAAGGCCGTCCCATTTCATGCGGCCGACTGATGTGGCCTGCGTTTCCGTGGCGATTGGCCGCGAGCGAAGCACAAAGTGAAAAAAGCACTCTTAGCGGCCTTGTACATCCCATAATGCACCGCGCGGGGCCGAGTCAGATGTTTTAAAACAGGCGGAGCGAAACAGCGCGTGTGAGTACGAGTGTTGTCATGGAGATAAGGGCAGAACGCTCCCAACACTGTAAAAGAGGTTTGGTCACTGTAAATTACAGTTTATTTGGATGTGTTTTCTGTCACACATGAACATAAAAGCTCATGAATCAGGAGTCAAAACGTTTAGTCATAATTCTGGTTCATGTCGTCATAATTCTGGTTCATGTCGTCATAATTCTGGTTCATGTCGTCATAATTCTGGTTCATGTCGTCATAATTCTGGTTCATGTCGTCATAATTCTGGTTCAGTCGTCATAAATTCTGGTTCATGACGTCAATAATTCTGGTTCAGTGGTCGCATAATTCTGTTACATGTCGTCATGAGTGAGACGTGAACATGACAACGAGCTGCTGATTGCTGGATCATTGACAAACATGTTTCTCCAGAAACACATCAGATCCGTCTCGTTATAAACAAACATGTGACTCCGTCTCTTAACTTAAATGCACATATTTCCTTTCATGTTTTCACTTGTCGATATAAAATCCCATTCTGAAATGAAGACTGCAAATTTCATGACTTTTGTTGAAACTTCTAGATGATTTTGACAGTTTTCACAGGAACATTGTAATTATTATATTTTACCAGAGCTGAACACAACATTGTGTTTGAGACATAAGATTTGGGTGAGATGAATATTTGATCCTTGCTGGAGCTCTTTTGAATACGTCCACGTGCGTAATTTGCGTGGCGTTAGCATAAGCAGCGAGTCTTGGTTGCTAGGTGACGGAGCGGCTCCGTGGGCTCGGCCTGTCCCGTTTCGGCACGGCCTTTGCGGTCCACCGGCCGGGTCCTTCGGAGCATGAGACCCGGGATTGAAACACAGCCAATGACTTTGGAAAGAGGGGTGACGCAGGGCTGCGTTTGGTCCCCCCTTTTGTTCACTCGGAAACGATTCACTGTGTTTCAAATGACGGGACGGAACACGCAGATGTCTTACTATATTTATCCAAACCAGAAATGTCCCGACCCAATGTCCTCCATGATAATGGTCCAAACAGACCTGACCTGAGACTCAAGGTCTGGACTACAAAAGGTCTAAAGGTTTTTCACCAGATTGTAAAAGAGAATCGCATGAAAAGCTCTGAGATGTTGAAAGAATCCTTTGACCTGGAGAAACAGGACTTTTAGAGGTTTTTACAAATAAGGACTACTTCTAACCAAGACATGAATCAAAGTCATGACCATTGAAACCCTCTGAGATGTTTTATTAACGCTTATAAATGAGAACTCTCAAGAGGAAAAATATCTAAATTATATATTGTTGGAACTTTACAACTCAGTGCTTGGGCCTCAGAGCTCCTGCCATGGACTCAACAAATGGATACCTTTTGGAGTGTACTTTTGGTGACAATCACAAAGAAATGGATGAGACAAACATCGAGGACTGGACTGAGATAGGGACAGACATCAGGCATTTGGAGATGGACAGATTGGACTTTCCTTTTGTGCTTGTTTAAATGTCGCTCGCGGTGTGGTGCAGTGGTTAGGGGCTTGCACTTGCGTGGTTGTTCGTGTGTGTTTGCTGAATGCCTGTTCCCCCTCTCTTCCGTCCCGTCAGACAAACCGTCGTTCATTAACAAACTTAGATGGGCGAAACGGACAAATCAAACGCAGCCTCTTCTTCCTCCTCCTTCCCCTCCTCCTCCTCCTCCTCCTCCTTCATCCCGTGTGTTTGGCGTGTCCCTCTCATGCTAACGCGTGTCTTTTCTTCTCCTCCTCCTCCTCCTTCATCCTGTGTGTTTGGCCCCTTCATGCT
>BJKM01001202.1:0-78469 GCA_015082035.1 Chaenogobius annularis
GAGACCAAATGGGCCTAACGGGGGCCCAAAGCGGGGCACACGGGCCAAACATGGCCATCTACAGGTCTAAGTTTATGAGGTTCAAATGTGCTGAAAAGAGTCCACACCGCTCCCCTTTAAAGCACAATAAGTGAAGACGTTTCTGTCATCTTTTACCCTTGACCCTGTGTGGATCTGTCCTCAGAGCTGAAGCTGCAGAAGAAGGCGCTGGTGCAGAGCGGTGGAGACCCTCGTAAGCCTCCTCTGGGCCCCACAGCGCCGCCTGCAGGAGGAGTGGTGCCGCGCAGTCAGGTCTGCCTGTCCACGTTCTACAAAGACTGTGCGGAGAGCGAGTCTGAATGCTGCGCGCCGCCGGGCAGAGACGGGTGAGTACGGGCCCAAAACGCAGAGAAAGAGCTCCCCCTGTTGCTCTCGTGTGAAAATACACTGTCGGAGAACAGACTCGAAGCTTCAATACAAGTCATTATAATCAGTATTTCCCCAGTAATCAGGTTTTTGTAATAATAATGAGAGTAATGAATCTGTAATATTTTGCAGGCCGAGCGTTAGGCGAGACGGCAGCGTGAGCCGGAGCAAAGGCGTCGACGAGAACCAGAACAACGTGTCGTCGCCGAGTCGCGGAGGTTTGGCGGGAAAACTGCAGCAGCTTCTGACGCCGACGCGGAACCGGCTTTCGGTCCGACGCGCGGCGAGCGTGGACGACCGAAAGAGAGGCGAAGGCCCGAGACGAGACCGACCGAGCCGCAAGAGCCAGGTCACAGAGACGCTGCTGAAGGCCAAGGAACGGCTCGTCAATGCCAACTCAGAGGTCAGGCACGGAGACCGGCTTTAGACCGGCTTTAGACCGGCTTTAGACCGGCTTTAGACCGGCTTTAGACCGGCTTTAGACCGGCTTTAGACCGGCTTTAGACCGGCTTTAGACCGGCTTTAGACCGGCTTTAGACTGGGGTTAGACCAGGTTTAGACCAGGTTTAGACCAGGTTCAGACGCACACAATCCTAAAACATTTAAGAGGGTTAAAACAGAACAGATTTAAAAGCACATATTATTTTTCTGGAGAGAGTTCCAAGCTGTGGGAGCAGCATAAGAGAAGGCTCTGTGGTGTTCCAGGGCATCTGATGTACCTGAACCTCACTCTGAGACGGGCCATGCTCAGAGCTCCAGAGAACTGTACGGCTTCAGTAATAATGGTCACCGTTGTGTTCGTCCCCAGAGCTCGTTGTCGGTGGGCAGTGACCTGGACCTGTCGGACGTCCCGAGTCCCGCTTTTCCGCTCCGTCGCTCCTGGGACTCCAACCAGGAAACAGCTGGTCTCGAGGTGAGCAAGCAGTCAAGTCTCACTTTAGTTGTTCTCTGCTGCTTCAGACCTGCTTCAGACCTGCTTCAGACCTGCTTCAGACCCAGTTTTTGTTTCAGATCCTGATGTCGAGCTGCTCTCTGTGCCGCTCCTGTGACTCTTTGGTCTACGACGAGGAGATCATGGCCGGCTGGACGTCCGACGACTCCAACCTCAACTCCTCGTGTCCTTTCTGCAGCGGCGCCTTCGTCCCCTTCCTCAACGCCCAGATCAGCGACCCGGGGCCCGTCTGCAGGTACAAGGGGGAGCTCCGCGCCAAAAGGGGGAGCTCCGCGCCAAAAGGGGGAGCTCCGCGCCAAAGGGGGAGCTCCGCGCCAAAAGGGGGAGCTCCGCGCCAAAAGGGGGAGCTCCGCGCCAAAAGGGGGAGCTCCGCGTCACAAGGGGGAGCTCCGCGCCACAAGGGGGAGCTCCGCGCCACAAGGGGGAGCTCCACAGGCACTCTGACTTGATCTCATGCTAAAGCGCCGTGTTTCCACTGATGCTAACTTATATGTGGAGCCCACATTTTGGCACAAAATGGCCACCGCTGGTGTCACGGCAACAGAGCCCATTACCTGTCTAGACTTTATTAGAACTCTTTCTCGTAGAAGTAACGTACGTTGTTTTGTCTTCAGTGCTGAACGGAGTCAGTGGAACGTAGAAGAAGAACTTCAGAGTGCGGCGAGGCCCCCGAGCACTCAGGAGCCTCACACAGCGCCCCCCGCAGGAGCTCAGTGCAACGGCGTCAGCGAAGACTCCGGCTCTGAGACGAGCAGCTGCTCCGAGACCAGAGCTGTGGGCGGGGGCTCCCCTCAGCTGGGCGGGGCCTCTGCTCAGGCGGGCGGGCCTCAGGCGGGCGGGCCTCAGGTGGCCGTGGCGTACCTGAGTCCTCTGGTTCTGCGTAAAGAGCTGGAGTCGCTGCTGGAGAACGAGGGCGAGGCGGTGCTGTCGCGCCCGTCGCTCCTCGAACATCACTCCATCCTCTTCTGGAACCTTCTGTGGGTTTTCTCCAGGCTCCAGCTGCCTTCACACCTTCTGCAGCTCGTGAGGAACTCCACGCTCGCCAGCCACTGCGCACAGGTACCTGAACCAGGTCTGAACCAGGTCTGAACCAGGTCTGAACCAGGTCTGAACCAGGTCTGAACCAGGTCTGAACCAGGTCTGAACCAGGTCGGAACCAGGTCGGAACCAGGTCGGAACCCGGGACTAAACCCGGGACTAAACCCGGGACTAAACCATGTCTGTGTACAGGTGGACAACCCGGCTGTGAGGGTGCGGCTCCTGTGGGACACTTTGGCCCCGGACACAGACCAGTGGCCCCCGCTCTACGTGCTCTGGAGGATCCACAGTGAGACCCTTGACACACTCTCAGACCCTTTAGGTTCACGCCTGATGGTGCCACAAAGCGTTCCACTCTGCTGTAAAGTCTTGTTTATGTTTCATGATTAAAGTTAGAGTTCTGTCAACACTTCTTCTAGATTAGACCTCATGATGTGGCTCTAAAACATCATGAATATTGTAAGATTCACGTAGAACGTTGCAGAACGTTGCGTGGCGTTTGGATGATCGTTACCGTCTGTTCCAGGCGGCGTGGCCATGCGACAGTTCGCTTGGCGCCGACACAATCACCCGTTCAGCCTGTCGTTTCTGGAGGAGGTTCTGCGCTACGTGGGAATGAACGAGGTGCACAAGGCCGTCACGCTTTTTCTGGAGGCGGTGGGCAAACGGCAGCCGGCCAGAGTCCAGAGGTAAAGCTCTAGAGTCAGGGGTGAAGCTCAGGTCCAGGGGTGAAGCTCTAGAGTCCAGGGGTGAAGCTCTAGAGTCCAGGGGTGAAGCTCTAGAGTCCAGGGGTGAAGCTCTAGATCCAGGAGGTGAAGCTCTAGAGTCCAGGGGTGAAGCTCTTAGAGTCCAGGGGTGAAGCTCTAGACAGGTCCAGGGGTGAAGCTCTAGAGTCCGGAGGTAGAAGCCTCTAGAGTCCGGAGGTGGAAGCTCTAGAGTCCAGGGGTGAAGCTCTAGAGTCCAGGGGTGAAGCTCTAGAGTCCAGGGTGAAGCTCTAGAGTCCAGGGGGAAGCTCTAGAGTCCAGAGTCCGGAGGTGAAGCTCTAGAGTCAGGGTCGAAGCTCTAGAGTCCAGGGGTGAAGCTCTAGAGTCCAGGGTGAAGCTCTAGCTCCAGGGTGAAGCTAGAGTCCGAGGTAGCTAGAGTCCAGGGGTGAAGCTCTAGAGTCCAGGGGTGAAGCTCTAGAGTCTAGAGTCGAGTGAAGCTCTAGAGTCCAGGGGGTGTGAAGCTCTAGATCCAGGGTGAAGCTCTAGAGTCCAGGGGTGAAGCTCTAGAGTCCGGAGGTAGAAGCTCTAGAGTCCGGAGGTAGAAGCTCTAGAGTCCGGAGGTAGAAGCTCTAGAGTCCGTGTGAAGCTCAGAGTCCTAGGGGAACTCAGAGTCCGGAGGTAGAAGCTCTAGAGTCCGGAGTAGAAGCTCTAGAGTCCGGAGTAGAAGCTCTAGGTCGCGAGTGAAGCATGTGTAAAACATTATGTATTTTATCATTTACATATGTATGGACACATATTGTATTCAGGCCATGACGATGACGATGACGATGATGATGATGATGATGATGATGATGGTGATGATGATGGTGATGATGATGATGATGATGGTCATTGTGGTTGTTGCAGGAGTTTTGTACAGAGAGTTCCTGTTCCTCACTTTGGCAGCGATGGGCAAAGACCACGTCGGTAAGACTCCTGTGGGCTTGTTCTGTAGACCTGGGTTTAGACCTGGGTCTCATAAACTTGAAAAACAGTGTGTTTTCTCTAACCATGTAAATATGTCTCACCTCCCTCTGTCCTCCCTCTGTCCCCTCTCTGTCCTCCCTCTCTGTCCTCCCTCTGTCCTCTCTCTGTCCACCCTCGTCCCTCTGTCCTCCCTCTGTCCTCCCTCTCTCCTCCCTCTGTCCCCCTCTGTCCTCCTCTGTCCTCCCTCTTCTCCTCTGTCCTCCTCGTCTCCCTCTCTCCTCCCTCTGTCCTCTCCTCTGTCCTCTCTGTCCACCCTCTGTCCCTCTGTCCTCCCTCTCTCCTCCCTCTGTCCTCCCTCTGTCCTCCTCTCTCCTCCCTCTGTCCTCCCTCTGTCTCCCTCTTCTCCTCCCTCTGCCTCTCTCTGTCCTCCCTCTGTCCTCCCTCTGTCCTCCCTCTGTCCTCCCTCTGTCCTCCCTCTCTCCTCCCTCTGTCCTCCCTCTCTCCTCCCTCTCTCCTCCCTCTGTCCCCCTCTGTCCTCCCTCTGTCCTCCCTCTGTCTCCCTCTGTCCTCTCTCTGTCCTCCCTCTGTCCTCCCTTCTCCTCCCTCTGTCCTCTCTCTGTCCTCTCTCTGTCCTCTCTCTGTCCACCCTGTCCCTGTCCTCCCTCTCTCCTTCCCTCTGTCCTCCCTCTGTCCTCCGTCTCCCTCTCTCCTCCCTCTGTTCCTCCCTCTGTCCTCCCCTCTGTCCTCCTCCCCTCTGTCTCTCCCTCTGTCCTCCCTCTGTCCTCTCTCTGTCCTGTCCTCCCTCTGTCCTCCCCTCTCCTCTGTCCTCTCTGTCCTCCCTCTGTCTCCTCCCTCTGTCCTCCCTCTCTCTCTCTGTCCTCCCTCTGTCCCTCCCTCTGTCCTCCTCCCTCCCTCTCTCCTCCCTCTGTCCTCTCTGTCCTCTCTCTGTCCTCTCTGTCTCCCTCTGTCCTCCCTCTCTCCTCCCTCTGTCTCACCCTCTGTCCTCTCTCTGTCCTCCTCTGTCTCTGTCCTCTGTCCTCTCCTCTCTCCTCCCTCTGTCCTCCCTCTGTCCTCCCTCTCTCCTCCCTCTGTCCTCTCTCTGTCCACCCTCTGTCCTCTCTCTCTCCTCTCTCTGTCCTCCCTCTGTCCACCCTCTGTCCTCTGTCCTCTCTCTGTCCTCCCTCTGTCCACCCTCTGTCCCTCTGTCCCCCTCTGTCCTCTCTCTGTCCTCCCTCTCTCCTCCCTCTGTCCTCCCTCTGTCCTCTCCTCTGTCTCCCGTCCTCCTCTGTCCTCCCTCTGTCCTCTCTCTGTCCTCTTCTCTGTCCTCTCTCTGTCCACCCTCTGTCCCTCTGTCCTCTCTCTCTCCTCTCTCTCTCCTCCTCTGTCCACCCTCTGTCCCTCTGTCCTCCCTCTGTCCTCCCTCTCTTCTCTCTCTGTCCTCTCTGTCCTCCCTCTCTCTGTCCTCCCTCTGTCCCTCTGTCCTCTCTCTGTCCCTCCCTCTGTCCCTCTGTCCTCTCTCTGTCCCCTCCTCTGTCCTCCCTCTGTCCTCCCTCTGTCCTCTTCCTCGCTCTCTCCTCTCTCTTCTGTCTCCCTCTCTGTCTCTCTGTCTCCCTCTGTCCCCCTCTGTCCTCTCTCTCCTCTGTCCCTCTCCCTGTCCCTCTCTCTCTCTCTGTCCTCCCTCTGTCCCTCTCTCTGTCCCTCTGTCCCTCTGTCCTCCCTCTGCCCCTTCCCCTCTGTCCTCCCTCTGCTCTCCCCCTCTCTGTCTCCCTCTTCCCCTCTGTCCCCCCCTCTGTCCTCTCTCTGTCCTCTCTCTGTCCTCTCTCTGTCCTCCTCTCTGTCCTCCCTCTGTCCCTCTGTCCTCCCTCTGTCCTCCTTCAGCTGCGTTCGATAAGAAGTACAAAGTGGCCTACTCGCGCCTCAGTGGAACTCTGAGTCGAGAAGAACTCCGGAAGAACCGCGTGCAGCCGCCGACGCCCAAAGCCTTGGACTGTCGGAGGTCCTTCCACCCCACGCTCGAGTGCTAAGAACCATCAGTGCTAAGACCCTAGGAACCAGCAGTGCTGGAGTGTTAGGAACCAGGCGGAGAAGGGACCCCAATGGCCCCATAAACTGTCCCACGTCGCCCCCCAAACACTGTAAACTATGCAGCGTCGCACTGTAAAAAGCACGAATGGTGGGATTTCTGAAGATTCATTTAGATCTGAGTAGTTCTGATCTGTGCAGACGTTCACGCCGTGGACCTTCAAAAGCCACGGCCGTGTTCCTCTTCTTTCAGGCAAACGTATCTGCAGTGGACAAAGGCAGCTTTCTTCATCCCTCTCTCACGTTTCCCCCTCAGCAGAGCGTTCTCCTGGGCTGAAATGTGGACACGTTCAGACATCTGAAGCCTCAAACGCAGATCAAAACCGGATCAGTCCAACCTGAAGCTCTGAGTGGTTTTACTCAGTATTCTAGTCATCGTAAAGCGGTGCCACAGACGAGCAGAACCTCGTGGAGTCTTCTGGAGACTTTGAGCAAACATGGTCAGAGAACCTTGTTCCTGAGCCGTTTCCTTTTCTTCCATGTGTAATAATCAGTCCTGTAAGAACTTTTAAAATAAAGACGAGGGAAAACCTCATAAAAGTCCATTTTGCAGAATACGTTTCCTTTGGAAAAGTCTGAATAGATCCAGACTCAAATCTAAATGATCCAGAATTCGTCGTTTGAACTCTTTGTACTTTTCTTTTCCCGATGTGAACCTCAAGTTTGGATTTTTCGCACTGAAGCCGCTCGACTCGAGCGCGAGACGATTTTCTGGGACAAAAATGTGAATCTGTGACGCACTGAAAAGGGAGTGGAATCCAGACTTCTGGGACTTTGACACAGATTTTGACCTCAGCTCTCGGAAACGTCGGATTATGTGAGACTTTTTAAAATGTTTTGTGCTTCCATTTTGTTCAAAAGGTTTTATTTTTTGTCTTTTTGCACAAGTCAAAGTGTTTAAATATAAAGTTGTTAGAACCAGGCCACAACAGCTGGATTTAATGATCGCTTCAACTAATAATAACTCAAACTTCAGATAATAAATGAAAAACACAAATCAATATTGAGGAAAGAGCTTTGAGTGTCTGACTGTCTTTAACAATGAATGTACTGAAATCTAAGTTTAAGTCTCTCTTTAGTCCTGTAGCGTCTCCTTTAGTGTCTCCTTTAGTCCATTAATGTCTCCCTTTAGTCCATTAGCGTCTCATTTAATCCATCAGTGTCTTTTTAGTCCTTTAGCCCTTTAGTGTCCCATTTTAGTCCTCTCGTGTCTCTCTGTAGCCCCCTAGTGTCTCCTTTAGTCCTCTAGTGTCTTTGTTTGGTCCTCTAGTGTCTCTATTTAGTCCTCTAGTGTCTCCTTTAGTGTCTCATTTAGTCCATCAGTGTCTTTTTAGTCCTTTAGCGTCTCCTTTAGTCCTTTAGCGTCCCTTTTTAGTCCTTTAGTGTCTCTTTAGTCCATCAGTGTCTCTTTAGTGTCTCTCTTTATTCCTTTAGTGTCCCTTTTAGTCCATTAGTGTCTCTCTTTAGTGTCTCTCTTTAGTCCATTAGCGACTCTCTTTAGTCCTTTAGCGTCTCCCTTTAGCTCTTTTTCCTTTAGCGTCTCTCTTTAGTCTTTAGCGTCTCCTTTAGTCCTTTAGTCCCGTCTCTCTTTAGTCCTTTAGCGTCTCTCTTTAGTCCTTTAGCGTCTCCTTTAGTCCTTTAGCCGTCTCTCTTTAGTCCTTTAGCGTCTCTCTTTAGTCCTTTAGCGTCTCTTTAGTCCTTTAGCGTCTCTCCTTTAGTCCTTTAGCGTCTCCCTTTAGTCCTTTAGCGTCTCCCTTTAGTCCTTTAGCGTCTCTCTTTAGTCCTTTAGCGTCTCTCCTTTAGTCTCTTTAGCGTCTCTCTTTAGTCCCTTTAGCGTCTCTCTTTAGTCCTTTAGCGTCTCTTTAGTCCTTTAGCGTCTCTCTTTAGTCTTTAGCGTCTCTCTTATAGTCCTTTAGCGTCTCTTCTTTAGTCTTTAGCGTCTCTCTTAGTCTTTAGCGTCTCCCTTTAGCGCTCTCTTTAGTCCTTTAGCGTCTCCTTTAGCGTCTCTCTTTAGTCCTTTAGCGTCTCCTTTAGCGTCCTCTTTAGTCCTTTAGCGTCTCCTTTGTCCTTAGCGTCTCTCTTTAGTCCTTTAGCGTCTCCTTTTGTCTTTAGCGTCTCTCTTTAGTCCTTTAGCGTCTCTCTTTAGTCCTTTAGCGTCTCTCTTTTAGTCCCTTCAGCGTCTCTCTTTAGGTCTTTAGCCGTCTCTCTTTAGTCCTTTAGCGTCTCTCTTAGTCCTTAGCGTCTTCTTAGCTCTCTCTCTTAGTCCTTTAGCGTCTCCTTTCTTCTTTAGCGTCCTTTAGCCTTAGTCTCTTTAGCTTTAGCTCTTAGCGTCTCTCTCCTTTAGCGTCTCTCTTTAGCGTCTCTTCTTTAGTCCTTTAGCGTCTTTTAGTCTCGTCTCTCTTTAGTCCTTTAGCGTCTCTCTTAGTCTCTCTTTAGTCCTTTAGCGTCTCTCGTTTAGTCCTTTAGCGTCTCTCTTTAGTCCTTTAGCGATCTCTCTTTAGTCCTTTAGCGTCTCTCTTTAGTCCTTTAGCGTCTCTCTTTAGTCTTTAGCTTTAGCGTCTCTTTAGTCTTTAGCGTCTTGTCTTTAGCCTTTAGTCTTTAATTTGTTCTTATCGCAGTCGTTTGAGACATTTAAATTTGTTCTTAAGCAGTCAGACACTTAAGAATCTCACTCAAATCAAACTGAAGCTTCAAACTTTTCTTTGGTTTTATTTTCATATTTTTTGTTTTTGAAACGAAACTTTCAAATGTAAAATGTGTAAATCAGAGTCAGAAGTATTTATGTGTCGAACTGAAACGCCGCGCGGAAGAATGTGGCGAGTCGAGTTCAAGGAGAAACGTTACACGAGATTATTAAAGGTTACAAACCAGCATCAGAACCAGACCTGGACCTGGACTAAACCTGGTCTCAGACCGCGTCTCAGACCAGGACTGAACCGGGCCTAAACCAGGTCTTATGTGGTACTTTTGAGCTGCACAAAACAGGAAATGCTTGTGACGTCTGAATCAAACTTTCAAAACAAAAGCTCAACATCGACAAAACCAGAACCTTTGAAACGTTCTGATCAAAGACCGAATCTGACCCAGCTTTTCTAAAACCATCTAAAGTGTGTTTGTGGATGTTTACGTTTGAGCAGGGCGGAGCCGGGCGGGGCGGGGCAGGGCGGAGCTGGGCCTCTTTTATAAAGCTTCAGTGTTCAAAAATCTTCTGCAGATATTATTCATGAAAATGAAATGTATAAAAATGAGGAATAATGTGAGATTTATGAATGAGGCTCAGGACACTCGGGGGGCCTCTGGAGGACACCCGCGGGGGCCTCTGGAGGACACCCGCGGGGGCCTCTGGAGGACACCCGCGGGGGGGCTCGGAGGACACCCGCGGGGGGCCTCTGGAGGACACCCGCGGGGGCCTCTGGAGGACACCCGCGGGGGGGCTCGGAGGACACCCGCGGGGGGCCTCTGGAGGACACCCGCGGGGGGCCTCTGGAGGACACCCGCGGGGGCCTCTGGAGGACACCGCGGGGGCCTCTGGGGACACCCGGGGGGGCTCGGAGGACACCCGCGGGGGGCCTCTGGAGGACACCCGCGGGGCCTCTGGAGGACACCCGCGGGGGCCTCTGGAGGACACCCGCGGGGGGAGGACCCCGCGGGGCCTCTGGAGGACACCCGCGGGGGCCTCTGGAGGCACCCCCGGCGGGGCCCTGTGTTTTCAACAGTTTGTGGTGTTTTTCTTGTTCTGTGATGTTTGTCAGTTTGTGAATTCTGTTGTAAAAGTTTTTCTTTTTTAATAAAATGACAGAGTTTTCAGAGTCAAAGGCTCTGAACGCATGGCCTTTTGTCTCCTGTCGCCTCCATTCTGCAATGTTGAACATTCGGATGATTCTGGAGCCTTTTAAAAGCTCTATTCAGTCACATTTCACATCTTCCTGTGTGTCGGATGCCCTCCCATCTCGTTGAAGGAAGTAGTTTTATTGTGAAAGTCCCGGCGCTGCTGCGGTGAATCAGGACGTTTCCACACTGGAGAAACACCGATGTAAAGCTCAGTCTAACCCTAACCCTAGTCCGCCCTAGAACCAGGTCTGGACCGGGTCTGGACCGGGTCTGAACGGTCCCAAACCGGGCCCGTGGCTGAGGCTCCTCCGCAGACGGGTAAGACGCCGTTGGTCATGTCTGAAACCTGCGCGTGCTTACGTCATCCGTGCACAATCACGCTTTTCGGCTTTTTCTGTTTTTCTGTCAAACGCGTTTGATCGTGACGTGAAATAATGTGAGCGTGAATCCGCAATGACGTCACTTGGTCCTACGTGAAGGAAGCACGTGGTGTTTTCTGCAGTTGGAGGATTTTGTTCCCGAGAAGAAATGGCAGGATTATTATTTTGGGGGAAATAATAATCCAGAGGGAAATCTGAGTCAGAATATTGTCACGTGGTGTCGTTACGTGGGCGGGGTTTCAATCGTTTGATGAAACGTTAAAAGTGTGACGTTTCGCCTCGACCCAGACCCAGACCCAGACCCAGACCACAGATTGAATAAAACCAAGTCTGATGTGGGCGGAGTCGCGTGGCGCTGTCCGTGGTGCTGAATCTGACGATCACGTGATTGTCACAAACGTGACAAAAGCCTGTCAAAAGAATCAAACCTTTTGTGTTCTGACTGTGACTTTGGTCTGTTTCAGGCTCAAACATGAGGGTCTTTGTGCCCCCGCTGCTGCTGCTGCTGCTGCTGCTGCTCTGTTGTCCAAGGTAAAACAAGACTTTCATTTGTTTTAGTGTGATGAAGATGAAGATGAAGAAGAAGATGGAGCTGGAGTTCAGTGAATGTGAACGTTCTTTTACAGTTTAAACTGTAATGAAGTCATTTCACTTTGACCCCCCTCACCACCCCTCACCTCGACAGTTTAAACTGTAATGAAGTCATTTCCTTTGACCCCCTCACCACCCCTCACCTCGCCCCCCTACCTCCTGCGTCCCCCCTCGTCCTCTCCCCTCACCTCTCTCTCCGCCTCACATCCCACCTCCCCTCATCCCCTCCCCTCACCGCCCCCTTCTCCCTCCCCCAGACTCGCTGGCGTCCCGGTGCTGGCAGGCCTCCTCGTTCCCCTCCTCAGTGCTGCCCCCGGTGGCTCTGGGCCGCAGTGGGGCGATGGTCCGGGTCCCCGGGGCCTCGTCGCTCTCGCGCTGTGTGGACGCGGCCTGCGACCTTCCCGGGGCCGACGTGGCCTGGCTCTTTCAGGGACGCTGTTACGTGGTTTCCTGCCAGCAGAGGGCGCAGTGTCGGCCCCAGAAGACGCCCAGGGCCCAGTCACACCTGGCCTTCATCCAGAGGAGCGCCGCCCTGCTGCCCCGGTGGTGAGGAGGTTTTAAAGCACCTTTATTCCAGTTCCATGTGCTTTCAGACCCTGCATTTTACCAACGACGTGTGAGTGAAGCTCATTCCTATAGTTAGGATCTTGGTTTCCATGGTTACACTGTGCTTTTTCTGGTCAGTTTTTCTCTCTTAAACGTTTAACCTTTGACCTGACACAGACGTGTCCAGTCTTTCCTTCTCCCATCGAATCCACTTCCTCCACAGACTTCTCTGGGACATGCTCCTCCCACAGAAGACATGAAGATCAGAGGGTTTGTGGTGGTCTGCAGGTTGGGGTGGTCTGCAGGTTGTGGTGGTCTGCAGGTTGGGGTGGTCTGCAGGTTGTGGTGGTCTGCAGGTTGGGGTGGTCTGCAGGTTGTGGTGTGTCTGCAGGTTGGGTGGTCTTGGTTGGGGTGGTCTGCAGGTTGGGGTGGTCTGCAGGTTGGGGTGGTCTGCAGGTTGGGGTGGTCTGCAGGTTCGCAAACAAAGGGTCCAGAAGCAGATTATGCAGAATAAGAATAAAGACAGAATTTAGAAAAAAGAAAACTCTTATCATCTTAAACACTCTCATTTACAGCTGTCAGATGGAACATATTGCACCAGGGATGATTGACATGTGTCAGAATTCAGAATCAGAAAGAGTTCATTTCCATTGTCAATGAACTTGTCTCGGCCTTAAGGTGCAACATAAAACACTGAGTAATAATAAAACGACATATATTCAATCAAAAAAGGGCATTAAGAAACAATTTTAAATTACTGTACAATAAAAATAAAAATAGGCATTTCTATGTACATAAGAGGTACAGTTATGTTTAAAGTTGTAGTGCAGAAAGTGACAGTGAGTGATGAAGAGTGTAGTTAAAGTGACAGGTGTTTTCAAAGTGTTCATGAGTCCAACAGCAGAAAGAAACTATTCTTGTGGCGGGAGGTTTGGTCCGGATGGACCGTAGCCTCCTGCCTGAGGGGAGTGGTTCACAGTATTGCACAGGAGTATGACAGTATTGCACAGGAGTATGACAGTATTGCACAAAGGAGTATAACTGTATTGCACAGGAGTATAACGTATTGCACAGGAGTATGACAGTATTGCACAGGAGTATAACTGTATTGCACAGGAGTATGACAGTATTGCACAGGAGTATGACAGTATTGCACAGAGTATGACAGTATTGCACAGGAGTATGAAATCTGAATGACACGTTCAGGACTAACAGTGTTTGTGGTAAAGTGTAGGTCATGGCGGTCTGGTGCTTGTGGCGGTCTGGTGCTTGTGCGGTCTGGTGCTTGTGGCGGTCTGGTGCTTGTGGCGGTCAGATGCTTGTGGCGGTCAGTGCTTGTGGCGGTCAGTGTGCTTGTGGCGGTCTGGTGCTTGTGGCGGTCTGGTGCTTGTGCGGTCAGGTGCTTGTGGCGGTCTGGTGCTTGTGGGGTCTGGTGCTTGTGGCGGTCAGGTGCTTGTGGCGGTCTGGTGCTTGTGGCGGTCAGGTGCTTGTGGCGGTCAAGACCCTGCAGGAGTTTGACCCCCCCTGGACGTGTAAAGTGACCGTTTTCTCTGGTCCGCAGTTCTGGGGCGAGTACAGGTCCTCGGAGGCTCCTGGAGACCTGCAGACTCTCAAAGAGCTGGACCTGCTCGGATCCAAACCGGACTACGGAGACCCAGGTGGGACTTTTACCAACACCAAGCAGAACTTTGAGTTTTCATGATTTGTCTTCATCTTTCGTGTTCTCTAACTTCAAAGAACATACAGGAACGTGAAGCAGGTTGAATCAGACTAAGATCCATAGCTGCGTTTGGCAACAAAAGAAAAATGGAAAAGCAATTTAAAGGACACGTATTCTGCATTCATCATCTTCATCACCTTCATTATCTTCATCAAACCCTCTCGTTTTGTCTTTTCAGACGTTCTGTTGGATTATCCTCAGAGCAACGAGGACCAATCAGAGCTCAAGAACAGGAACAGGCTCAACCAATTGGACGCTGAGAACGAGACCACGCCCACAGCAGAGAACCAGGAAGAGGAGGCAACGCAGCCGCCCCCGACAGGCCGCAGTGAGCACAGCATTCTGCTCTCATTCCCACGTGTTACAAAAGTGTAACGGAGCGAGGCTGGACCACACTGGGCTGGACCACACTGGGCTGGACCACTCTGGCTGGACCACACTGGGCTGGACCACACTGGCTGGACCACACTGGGCTGGACCACTCTGGGCTGGACCACTCTGGGTGGACCACCTCTGGGCTGGACCACATTGGGCTGGACCACACTGAACAGGACCACACTGGGCTGGACCACACTGAACAGGCTGGACCACACTGGCTGGACACACTGGGCTGGACACACTGGGCTGGACCACTCTGGGCTGGACCACACTGGGCTGGACCACACTGGTGCTGGACACTCTGGACTGGACCATCTGGACTGGACCACTCTGGACTGTGGACCACTCTGGGCTGGACCACTCTGGGCTGGACTGGCTGGACCACACTGGACTGGACCACACTGGACTGGACCACACTGGGCTGGACCACTCCGGGCTGGACCAGTCCGGGCTGGGACCACTCCGGCTGGACCACACCGGGCTGGACACACTGGCTGGACCACACTGACACACTGGCTGCTGGGCTGGACCACACTGGGCTGGACATCTGGGCTGGACCACACTGGGACTGGCATACTGGGCTGGACCACACCCACACTGGGCCTGGACCACACTGGACTGGACCACACTGGACAAGACCACACTGGGCTGGACCACACTGGGCTGGACCACACTGGACAGGACCACACTGGGCAGGACCACACTGGGCAGGACCACTCTGGACAGGACTACTCTGGGCTGGACCACACTGGGCTGGATCACACTGGACAGGACCACACTGGACAGGACGTGAGGGCGAGGGAGGGAAGGACATTCAGCAAATGAGAGACTAAGATGGCAGGTTTCATCTGGACAATGTTCAGGAACTCAAGAGGAACTAACCCTGGTCCTGAGGAACTAACCCTGGTCCAGAGGAACTAACCCTGGTCCAGAGGAACTAACCCTGGTCCAGAGGAACCAGTTAAGGCTCATAACTCCTCCCTGAGGGCGGGCCTAGTCTCGATTCTAAATTACTTGTGGATGAAACGTCTTGATTTTAAAAACATTGTCCAGATGAAACCTTGCTGGACCCCCTGCTGGACGAATGAGGGATTACACAGAGTCTGAATTTGGTCTTCACGAGCTCCAACGACAACGACAACGACAACGATGTCCTTGTTCACCAGGTTTCACACGTTCGTACGTTTTCTCTCAGGTGACGACACAAAATGGTTCTGTTTCATCCACACTTCCCAAAGACTCAAACCAAAACCAGGAAATGACGTCGCTTCCTGTTTCGGCGGTGATGACGTCACTTCCTGTGGTCGTCGGGCCGCTCAGAACTTCTGGTGTAAACGTTCAGACCACGTCAGGTGCATTTCCACTGGCTCCAGAGCTCCGACTTCAGACGTTTAATCCTAATTCTACAATGTTTTTACAGCGTCTCTGGGGGTCTCTGTGAAGAACACGACATCAGCCCAGGACCTCCTCACCACAGGTTCTACTGCTGGTAATGAAGCCACGGACTCTGCTCCTGCTCCTGGTCCTGGTCCTGGTCCTGGTCCTGGTCCTGGTCCTGGTCCTGGTCCTGGTCCTGGTCCTGGTTTGGTCTTGTGTGTGTGAGGCTAAAGCTCGCGTGCACAGGAACAGTTTTGCCTCATTTCTTTGACTTCTGTGCAAAGCTTCTACGCCGCGTTGGAACCTCTCTAGGTCCAAGAACCGGACCAGAGCCTTGAGACTGAGACTTTAGGACGGAACCAAACATGACTTAATGCTCCACTCTCCAGGAGCTCGTTCTTATTGGATCTTTGTTTCCCTTAGACTCTGTTAAAGCCACTTCCCCGCCCACAGTCCTGCCTTCGGTCACGCCCACAGCCCCGCCCACAGCCTCGCACACAGCGCCGCCCTCTGCTGCCTGCCCCTCCCCTCCTCGTCCCACCTCCAGCTCAGGTAACGCTCATTACACTTTCTTCATCTCTTTGTTCAGTTGAGACGTTTAGCAGACATTTCCTCATGTTTAGACCTCAACAACACGTTTACAGCACGTTTACAGCACGTTTACAGCACGTTTGAAGCACGTTTACAGCACGTTTACAGCACGTTTACAGCACGTTTACAGCACGTTTACAGCACGTTTACAGCACGTTTACAGCACGTTTACAGCACGTTTACAGCACGTTTACAGCACGTTTACAGCACGTTTACAGCACGTTTACAGCACGTTTACAGCACGTTTACAGCACGTTTACAGCACGTTTACAGCACGTTTACAGCACGTTTACAGCACGTTTTTTACAGCACGTTTACAGCACGTTTTACAGCACGTTTTTTACAGCACGTTTAAAGCACGTTTACAGCACGTTTACAGCACGTTACAGCAGTTACAGCACGTTTAAAGCACGTTTACAGCACGTTTACAGCACGTTTACACGTTTACAGCACGTTTACAGCAGTTTACAGCACGTTTACAGCACGTTTACAGCACGTTTACAGCACGTTTAAAGCACGTTTAAAGCACGTTTACAGCACGTTTACAGCACGTTTACAGCACGTTTACAGCACGTTTACAGCACGTTTACAGCACACGTTTACAGCACGTTTACAGCACGTTTACAGCACGTTTACAGCACGCACGTTTACAGCACGTTTACAGCACGTTTACAGCATGTTTAAAGACACGTTTCTGTATAATTATCTGGGAAACTATCTTATCGCTTCTCTCTGGTCCTCAGACTTCTCTCTGGTCTCAGACTTCTCTCTGGTCCTCAGACTTCTCTCTGCTTCTCTCTGGTCATCAGACTTCTCTCTGGTCCTCAGACTTCTCTCTGGTCCTCAGACTTCTCTCTGGTCCTCAGACTTCTCTCTGGTCCTCAGGTTTCTCCTCAGCGCTCCTCGGTTCAGCTCCAGTGGCTCACGCTGGAGGGAGCCACACTCTGATCCTCCCAAACAACTCTCTGCTGCTCCAGGGCTCCGTCACCAACACCGACCCACAAACTGTGCTCTATCTGTGGACACGAGACGCCCAGAGTCCAGCCGCCGGGGTAAGACCTGGTTTAGACCCGGTTTAGACCCGGTTTAGACCTGGTTTAGACCCGGTTTAGACCCGGTTTAGACCCGGTTTAGACCTGGTTCAGACCCGGTTCAGACCCGGTTCAGACCTGGTTCAGACCTGGTTCAGACCTGGTTTAGTCCTGGTTTAGACCTGGTTTAGACCTGGTTTAGACCTGGTTTAGTCCTGGTTTAGTCCTGGTTTAGTCCTGGTTTAGTCCTGGTTTAGTCCTGGTTTAGTCCTGGTTTTAGACCTGGTTTAGTCCTGGTTAGTCCTGGTTTAGACCTGGTTCAGAGCCTGGTTTAGTAGACCTGGTTCAGACCTGGTTTAGTCCTGGTTTAGACCTGGTTTAGTCCTGGTTTAGTCCTGGTTCAGACCTGGTTTAGACCTGGTTTAGACCTGGTTCAGACCTGGTTTAGACCTGGTTTAGACCTGGTTCAGACCTGGTTTAGACCTGGTTTAGTCCTGGTTCAGACCTGGTTTCTCTCTGCAGGACATGCTCTTTGGGTCTCAGTCTGGATCTTCTCTGGTTTTGGTGAATCTGGTGGAGGGTTCGTATCTGTTCCACCTCCAGGTCACAGACGCCTGGGGCAGATCAGCGTCTGCCACGGCCACGATCCAAGTCCTGCCAGGTAAAGTCCAAGTCCAGGTCCTGAGAACTTTGGATGATGCACCCAGTAGACGAGGGTCTAAGGAGACCCTCGTCTACTGGACGAGCACAGCTTGTAGAAAAAACCTACGGTCACCTTTGACCCTGAGGTCACCTTTGACCCTGAGTCCTGACCTTCAGAGAGGTAAAGTCTGACCCTTTAGTCCCTGTGTTTCCGTAGAGCCGGGCGGAGGAAACGAGGTGGAGCTGGAGCTTCAGGTCTGTGTGTGTCTCAGGTGAGTCTGAGGGTCAAACAAGACCAGGTCTAGGTCCAGGTCTAGGTCCAGGTTCTGACCCTGCTCCTGGTCTCCTCAGGTCAGCGTCTCTCAGAAGGACACTCTGCTCTCTCAGATCTCTGCTTTGCTTCACCGTTCCACCGCCGACGTCCAACTGAGGCGACTCTTCGGACACGCACGACTCAGGTGTGCCAGACGCCCTCTGACCCCGGTCTGACCCCGGTCTGACCCCGGTCCAAGCCCGGTCCAAGCCCGGTCTCACCCCGGTCTCACCCCGGTCTGACCCCGGTCTCACCCCGGTCCAAAGCCCGGTCCGAGCCCGGTCCAAGCCCGGTCCGAGCCGGTCCGAGCCCGGTCTGACCCCGGTCTGACCCCCGGTCTCACCCCGGTCTCACCCCGGTCTCACCCGGTCTCAGCCCGGTCTCACCCCGGTCCACCCGGTCTCACCCCGGTCTCACCCCGGTCTCACCCCGGTCTCAGCCCGGTCTCAAGCCCGGTCTCACCCCGGTCTCACCCCGGTCTCAGCCCGGTCTCACCCCTCACCCGGTCTCACCCGGTTCTCACCCCGGTCTCACCCCGGTCCGAGCCCGGTCCGAGCCCGGTCCGAGCCCGGTCTGACCCCGGTCTGACCCCGTCTAAGCCCGGTCTCACCCCGGTCTCACCCCGGTCTCACCCCGGTCTCAGCCCGGTCTCACCCCGGTCTCAGCCCGGTCTCAGCCCGGTCTCACCCCGGTCTCAGCCCGGTCTCACCCCGTCTCACCCCGGTCTCAGCCCCGGTCTCAGCCCGGTCTCACCCCGGTCTCAGCCCGGTCTCACCCCGGTCTAAGCCCGGTCTCTCTGGTCCAGTACAGTGCTGCAGTTCTCTGTCCGGTCTCCTTCTGGTCCGGTTCCTGGTCCGTCTGTGGTCTCGCTGTTGAAGTCTCATCTTCTGAACGAGAGGTCGGACTTCCTGTTGTTCAGAGCGCTTCGCGTCGACACTGTGGGTGAGGAAATGTTCCAGAGTGAGGCTTTTGATCTCAGTATTCCAGAGAAAGTCCAGTGTGTGTGTTACAGTGTGTGTGTGTGTGTGTGTTACTGTGTGTGTGTGTGTTTGTGTGTTACAGTGTGTGTTTGTGTGTTACAGTGTGTGTTTGTGTGTGTGTGTGTGTTACTGTGTGTGTGTGTGTGTGTGTGAGTGTTACTGTGTGTGTGTGTGAGTGTTACTGTGTGTTGTGTGTGGTGTGTGTGAGTGTGTGTGTGTGTGTTACTGTGTGTGTGTGTGTGTGAGTGTTACAGTGTGTTTGTGTGTTACAGTGTGTGTGTTGTGTGTGTACAGTGTGTGTTTGTGTGTTACAGTGTTACAGTGTGTGTTTGTGTGTGTACAGTGTGTGTTACAGTGTGTTTGTGTGTTACAGTGTGTTACAGTGTGTTTGTGTGTTACAGTGTTGTGTTACAGTGTGTGTTTTGTGTGTTACAGTGTGTGTGTGTGTTACAGTGTGTGTTTGTGTGTTACAGTGTGTGTTTGTGTGTTACAGTGTGTGTTGTGTGTGTGTACAGTGTGGTTTGTTGTGTACAGTGTGTGTTACAGTGTGTGTTACGTGTACAGTGTGTGTTACAGTGTGTGTACAGTGTGTGTTACAGTGTGTGTTACGTGTGTGTTACAGTGTGTGTTACAGTGTGTGTTACAGTGTGTGTTACAGTGTGTGTGTGTACAGTGTGTGTTGTTACAGTGTGTTTGTGTGTTACAGTGTGTTTGTGTTACAGTGTGTTTTGTGTGTTACAGTGTGTGTTACAGGTGTGTTTGTGTGTGTGTACAGTGTGTTGTTACAGTGTGTTTGTGTGTACAGTGTGTGTACAGTGTGTTTACAGTGTGTTGTGTACAGTGTGTGTTACAGTGTGTGTGTTACAGTGTGTGTTACAGTGTGTGTTACAGTGTGTTTGTGTTACAGTGTGTGTTACAGTGTGTTTACAGTGTGTGTTTGTGTGTACAGTGTGTTTGTGACAGTGTGTGTGTGTACAGTGTGTTACAGTTTGTGTTGTTACAGTGTGTGTTACAGTGTGTGTGTGTGTGTGTTACAGTGTGTTACAGTGTGGTTACAGTGTGTGTTACAGTGTGTGTTACAGTGTGTGTTGTGTGTTACAGTGTGTGTTACAGTGTGTTTGTTGTTACAGTGTGTGTTACAGTGTTACAGTGTGTGTTACAGTGTGTTTGTGTGTGTGTTACAGGTGTTACAGTGTGTTACAGTGTGTTGTTACAGTGTGTGTACAGTGTGTGTTACAGTGTGTGTTACAGTGTGTGTTACAGTGTGTGTTACAGTTGTGTGTGTACAGTGTGTGTTGTGTACAGTGTGGGTGTTACAGTGTGTGTTACAGTGTGTGTACAGTGTGTGTTACAGTGTGTGTTACAGTGTGTTTTACAGTGTGTGTGTGTTTACAGTGTGTGTGTGTGTGTTACAGTGTGTGTTACAGTGTGTGTACAGTGTGTTTGTGTGTTACAGTGTGTGTACAGTGTGTTTGTGTGTTACAGTGTGTGTTACAGTGTGTGTTACAGTGTGTTACAGTTGTTGTGTGTTTACAGTGTGTGTTTACAGTGTGTTACAGTGTGTGTTACAGTGTGTGTTACATGTGTGTGTTACAGTGTGTGTTACAGTGTGTTTACAGTGTGTTGTTACAGTGTTTTGTGTGTTACAGTGTGTGTTAGTGTGTGTTACAGTGGTGTGTTGTGTGTTTACAGTGTGTGTTACAGTGTGTTTGTGTGTTACAGTGTGTGTTGTACAGTGTGTGTTACAGTGTGTGTTGTGTACAGTGTGTGTTACAGTGTGTGTTTACAGTGTGTGTTACAGTGTGTGTTTACAGTGTTTTTGTGTTTACAGTGTGTGTGTTAGTGTGTGTTACAGTGTGTGTTTACAGTGTGTGTTACAGTGTGTGTTACAGTGTGTGTTACAGTGTGTGTAACAGTGTGTGTGTTACAGTGTGTGTACAGTGTGTGTTACAGTGTGTGTTAGTGTGTGTGTGTGTGTGTACAGTGTGTGTTACAGTGTGTGTGTTTACAGTGTGTCAGTGTGTGTTACAGTGTGTTACAGTGTGTGTACAGTGTGTGTTACAGTGTGTGTTACAGTGTGTTTGTGTGTTACAGTGTGTGTTACAGTGTGTGTTACAGTGTGTTTGTGTGTTACAGTGTGTTACAGTGTGTGTTACAGTGTGTGTTTGTGTGTTACAGTGTGTGTGTTGTTACCAGTGTGCACAGTGTGTGTTGTACAGTGTGTGTGTGTTACAGTGTGTGTTACAGTGTGTGTGTACAGTTGTGTGTGTCAGTGTGTGTTACAGTGTGGTTACAGTGTGTGTGTGTACAGTGTGTGTTTACAGTGTGTTTACAGTGTGTGTTACAGTGTGTTTGTGTGTTAGTGTGTGTTAGTGTGTGTTACAGTGTGTGTTACAGTGTGTGTTAGTGGTGTTACGTGTGTGTGTGTGTGTGTTACAGTGTTGTGTTACAGTGTGTGTTAAACAGTGTGTGTTACAGTGTGTGTTACAGTGTGTGTTGTGTTACAGTGTGTTTGTGTGTTCAGTTGTGTTGTTACAGTGTGTGTTACAGTGTGTGTTACAGTGTGTGTTGTTACAGTGTGTGTTACAGTGTGTGTTACAGTTAGTGTGTTTGTGTGTTAGTGTGTTTGTGTGTTACAGTGTGTGTTACAGTGTGTGTTACAGTGTGTGTTACAGTGTGTGTTACAGTGTGTGTTACAGTGTGTGTTACAGTGTGTTTGTGTGTTACAGTGTGTGCGTTGCAGTGCTCGGGCCGAGGTCAGTGCGACCCCGTCTCCAGGTTGTGTCTCTGTGATCCTTTCTGGACCGAGAACCTGCTCAGGACTTACCTCGGGGACGGAGAGAGCAACTGTGGTGAGGTCAAAGGTCAAAGGGACCGATCAGAGGCTTTAGTCTGACGCACTAAACTCTAAGATCTAAGCTCTAAGCTCTACTATTCCAGCTGAGTCCTGACCTCACAAAGATCTCCTGGGCGACCCCTGGGCGACCCCTGGGTGACCCCTGGGTGACCCCTGACCCTGGGTTTGGTTTGTTTCAGAGTGGAGAGTTCTGTTTGTGATTCTGAGCGGCTTCATCCTGGTCCTCCTCATCCTCAGCGCAGCCTGGACCTTCATGTGCTGCTGTCGGAGGTGAGACCCGGTTCAGACCCGGTTCAGACCCGGTTCAGACCCGGCTCAGTCCCGGCTCAGTCCCGGCTCAGACCCGGCTCAGTCCCGGCTCAGACCCGGCTCAGACCCGGCTCAGACCCGGCTCAGACCCGGCTCAGACTCTCTTTGTGTTCCAGGAGAAAACAGACCAGAGTTCGGAGGAAAACTCGCTACACGATCCTGGACAACGTGGACGAGCAGGAGAGAGTCGAGCTGAGGCCCAGATTCAGTGAGTCTGAACAGCCGCAGGGTCCGAACAGCCGCGGGGTCCGAACAGCCGCGGGGTCCGAACAGCCGCAGGGTCCGAACAGCCGCAGGGTCCAAACAGCCGCGGGGTCCGAACAGCCGCAGGGTCCGAACACCTGAATGGATGGATATGTAGAATCAGAAAAGGTTCATTTCCATTGTCGCTGAACAGAATTCACAAACAGGAACTCGTCTGGTTAAAGGTGCAACACGAAACATTGAGCAAGAGTATAAAACAATGTTCAGTCCAAAGGGCGTAAGAGACTATTTAACATGACTGGAGTATCAAATATGTACACAAGCATTACAAGTTACAGTTACAGTGTACAGTGCAGAACAGTGACAGTGAGTCATGGCGGCTTAAAGTGGGTAGGAGTTTAGAAGTGTTCATGAAGTCCAACGGCAGAGGAGGTTCTCTGGCCCGGATTGGACCGTGGCCTCCTGCCTGAGGGGAGGGGCCTCCTGCCTGAGGGAGGGGCCTCCTGCCCGAGGGGAGGCCTGCCTGCCTGAGCGGGAGGGGCCTCCTGCCCGAGGGGAGGGCCTCCAGGTCCCGACTCAGACCCCCATCTGACTCCGATCACGGCTTCTGCGACCAGAAGATAGATCCAAACGAATGTGACTTTAGTTTGTTTGTGCGACAGAGAAAAGAACCATGAACCTTGACCTCTGACCCTGACCCATGAGAACCAGGAGAACACCATGAGAACACCATGAGAACACCATGAGAAACACCAGACACCATGAGAACACCATGAAGACACCATGAAGAAACACCATGCAGAAAACACCAGGAACACCATGAGAACACCAGAACACCATGAGAACACCAGACACCATGAAACGCCAGAACACCATTGAGAACACATGAGAACACCAGACACCATTGAGAACCACCAGACACATGAAACACCAGACCACCATGAGAAACACCAGACACCATTGAGAACACCAACACCATGAGAACACCAATGAGAACACCAGACACCAATGAGAACACCATGAGAACACCAGACACACATGAGAACACCATGAGAACACCAGACAACCATGAGAACACCATGAGAACACCAGACACCATGAGAACACCATGAAAACACCAGACACCGCATGAGAACACCATGAGAACACCCAGACACCATGAGAACACCATGCCAGACACCATGAGGTTGCCTCAGATGCCCCTCCCTCGTTGCAGGGCTCAAACATCGCAGCCACAGAACACAACGCCAGCCTCATGATGTCCGAGTCTGAGCTCAGCGACCAGGACTTCAGCCCGGAGCCACTGAGGAGCCGGAACAGGGCCAAACCAGGGCCCCAACCCAGGCCTAAACCAGGCCCCAGGCCCCACCAGGCCCCAACCAGGCCCCAACCAGGCCCCAACCAGCCCCAACCAGGCCCCAACCAGCGCCCAACCAGGCCCCAACCAGGCCCCAACCAGGCCCCAACCAGGCCCCAAACCAGCCCAACCAGGCCCCAACCAGGCCCCAACCAGGCCCCAACCAGCCCCAACCAGGCCCCAACCAGGCCCAACCAGGCCCCAACCAGGCCCCAACCAGGCCCAACCAGGCCCCAACCAACCTAGGCCCCAACCAGGCCCCAAACCAGCGCCCCAACCAGGCCCCAACCAGCCCCACCAGCCCCAACCAGCCCCCCAACCAGCCCCAACCCAGGCCCCAACCAGGCCCCAACCACAGGCCCAACCAGCCCCAACCAGGCCCCAACCAGGCCCCAACCAGCCCCAACCAAGGCGCCAACCAGGCCCAAACCAGTTCCGCATGCATCTCTTTGGAATGATTGTTGATTAAATTCTTTTCATTAAATAATGATGAACAAACAAAATGCGTGTCATGTGACCCAAAGGTGGAACAGCAAGAGAGTGAACAGCAGAGGGCAGCACACATGTGGCAGTACGTTGTGTGCGATGTTTTAATCCTGTTTTTTCCCAGTGAAAGTGTTGTACACCATTGTTTAGAATACAGAATACAGTTCTCTGATTGGCTCAAAACACGTTATACGTGTTACTGCAGATATTCAGTACTCTGTTACTCAGGGACAATGTGCATTCATGACATTTCTGTTCACCTTAACGTGGTGAAGGGTTTGAGCCCCGAGAAACAAGGCCAGTTACGTTGCCCCGCAGTCGGGGGTCGGAGGGCCCCTGGAGGAAGTGTCTGGGGTGGGGGAAGTGAGGGAGCCCCTGCTTAGACTGCTGCCCCTTTATAAGTGGCGTGTATTTAAAGCTTGTGGCCAAATTCAAATGTGTTGCTCGAATACTTGTATTCGGTCTCAACTGTAATTCCCTTCTCCTGCCACTAGGATGGCTCAAAACACTAAAGGGATTTGATTGCGAGAAAAACATTGCAAGTCGAAGTTCATTTATTCATTTTCTACTGCTTTTCCCGTTAGGGGTCGCAGGTGACTGGAGCCTATCCCCAGTGCCTTTGGGCCTTAGGCGGGGTACACCCTGGACAGTGGCCAACTCGTCGCAGGGTTAACACAGAGACATGGACACACAGACTTTCACTCTCACACTCACTCATTCACTCTCACACTCACTCATTCACTCTCACACTCACTCATTCACTCTCACTCACTCTCACACACACACTCTCACACTCATTCACTCACTCACACACTCACAAAACTCATTCACTCTCTCACACAACTCATTCACTCTCACACACACACACACACACACACTCATTCACTCATTCACTCTCACACACACACACTCATTCACTCTCATTCACTCTCACACAGGACTCACTCATTCCACACTCACTCATTCACTCTCACACATCACTCATTCCACTCTCACACTCACTCATTCACTCTCACACACACTCACTCATTCACTCATCACTCTCACACTCCACTCATTCACTTTCTCACACTCACCTCTCACCACTCACCTCATCACTCTCACACACACTCCATTCACTCTCACACACACTCATTCACTCTCACACACACTCACTCACTCTCACACACACTCACTCATTCACTCTCACACTTCACTCATTCACCTCACACTCACTCTCACCCACTCACTCATATCACTCTCACACACACTCATTTTCACTCTCACCACACACTCATTTCACTCTCACACACTCACTCATTCACTCATCACACACGTCACTCATTCACTCTCACACACTCATTCACTCTCACACACACTCACACTCTCACACACTCATTCACATCTCACACACACTCATTCACTCTCACTCATTCACTCTCACATTCCACTCTTCACACTCACTCATCACTCTCACACCACACTCATTCACTCTCACACACACTCATTCACTCTCACACACACTCACTCACTCTCAACCACACACTCACTCACTCTCACCACACACTCACTCATTCACTCTCACACTCACTCGTCACACCTCACTCCCACACTGACATCCCACCTGTATTCTTCACTCCCACACTCACTCATTCACTTCTCACACACACTCTATTCACTTCACAAACCACTCATTACTCTCACATCACTCTCACACTCACTGCTCATTCACTCTCCACACACAACTCACTCACACACACTCACTCACACTCTCTCATTCACTCTCACACACACTCATATCACTCTCACACTCACTCTCACTCATTCAACACACTCATCACCTGCTCACACACACTCACACTCAATTGCACTCATCACTCACTCACTCATACACTCACTCAGTTCACTATCACACATTCACACTCACACTCCACTCATTCCATCTCTCAGACTCACTCATTTCACTCACACACTCATTCAACTCTCACACACTCACTAATATTCACTCTCTCACTCACTTCTCAACACCTGCACTCATTCACTCTCTTCACTCACTCATTCACGTCTCACACTCATTCTCAATTACACTCTTGCGTAGATTGAAAATGCTTCTCTTTCCCGTTGATGGAGAAGAAAAGAGCTCCTGAGATCCATAATGTTCTACATGTTCTAATGGTTCTTCCTCCAGACTTTGGGACGAGCACAAACGGGACTGAAATAGCTTTGGAACCTCGTCGACGTTGCAGTGATTGAAGATGTGAATATATGATCCGATTATAACTCGAACAGTGTGGAATCGTTGACATTGAAATATATTGTGTGACTTAAAGTTTGTTTTCTTTTTATTCATTCAAAAAGTTTAGATGTAAAAACCTGCAGCCTCAGGGCTCAGTCTGAGGGGCGTGGCAGTCTCCTGGGGCGGGGCACACTCATTCACTCTCACACACACTCATTCACTCTCACACTCACTCTCACACTCACTCATTCACACACACTCTCACACACACTCACTCATTCACTCTCACACTCACTCATTCACTCTCACACACTCATTCACTCTCTCACTCACTCATTCACTCTCACACTCACTCATTCACTCTCACACTCACTCTCACACTCACTCTCACACACACTCTCACACACACTCATTCACTCTCACACTCATTCACTCTCACACTCATTCACTCTCATACTCATTCACTCTCACACTCACTCACTCATTCACTCTCTCCCTCACTCATTCACTCTCTCCCTCACTCACTCATTCACTCTCTTCCTCACTCTCACACTCTCTCATTCACTCTCACACACACTCATTCACTCTCACACTCATTCACTCACTAGGGCCAATTTACAGTTTCCAATTGACCTGACATGTGTTTGGACGGTGGGAGGACGCCGAGACCCCGGAGAGAACCCACGGTAACACAGGGAGAACATGCAGACTCCACCCAGAGAGATCATGTGATGTAATGTTCGCCCAGGAATCGAAGCTGTGATCCCTGAGGGACCCCTGTCCTGGACCGAGGGGGAGTGTTCTCACAGAAGTGACAGAACTTCATGATGTGAACATTTTCTTCAGACGTGATTTAGTTTTGAAAATACTTTTGTAACTTTATTCTTTAAATCACATGTAACGTCCAGACTGTTTAAAGTTACTTTTACTTGAGTAATAGATTCCCCAAATATCTTATTTCTATTTTACTGGAGTCATTTCTTGGACTCTACTCTGTACTTTTACTTGAGTAATATCATTTCGAAGTAACTTTACTCTGACTTGAGTACCCGTTTGTTTGTATTCAGTCCGTGACGCGGTTCTCCTGCTCTGGAACTGTGAAGGTTCTGGAGCAGAGAATGGACCAACAACTGCAGGTGTCAGACCGGATCTGTAGGGGGCAGCAGAGTTTAGAGCATGAGCCGCACAGAGCTGTGTTTGTGCCTCGGCTCCGGTGCTCGTCCCGGTGCTCGTCCCGGTGCTGGTCCCGGTGCAGCGGACAGACGCAGTGGAACATGGCGCACGTGAAGCTGAAGGAGGAGCCGGAGCCGGAGCCGTGGGAGCCAAAGGAGGAGGACAACAGGTGAGTGTAGAGACACGGGAGCACGGCGGCGGCGGCGGGAGCGCGGCGGCGGCGGCGGGAGCACGGGCCATTGTGTCCCGGTGTCTGCGCTTTGTCAGAGCAACGGAACCGGGCCCCGTGATCACCCGGAGCTGTGATCTGATCCGGAAGCTTCGACACTGTGGAATCGGTCCCGGAACGCGCTGCGGGTGCGCGTGAGTGCGCGTTGTCCCGGTGATTCAAACACAAACACTGCGACATTTGCGCGGAAATCACGGGCCGTTCCATTTGCGCATTTATGCAACTGCGCATGCGCACTGTCAATCTGGTGCAAAATGCATTGTTTCTGCGTCAATAAGACTGTCACGTGTCACAGACATGCGCAGTGCAGTCCAAAGAGTGTTATTGATTTATTTGAGCGGAAAAACGAGTTTGAGCCGTTTTTTATGAATAAATCTAGAATGGCGTGAAACCCCGCCCACTCGTGCCCACTCGTGCCCACTCGTGCCCACTCGTGCCCACTCGTGCCCACTCGTGCCCAGTATTGTCCATTTTCCCGTCTTTTGTTCCGCTCTTGATGTGAGTCACATGGAGCTATGGCCACGCCCCCTTCCCCATCGCTGCGGGCCGTCAGCTGATGTTTCCAGGACCGGTGGAAACGGGATGCGGCGAGAACGAGCGGCAGAAACGTCTCGTGTCGCGACGTTTGACACTAAATGTGGTTTTGGTTCTTTTGAACAAACGACTCTGAGGAACTCTTGGTTTTAACAGTGCGACATCGTGAAACATGCCCGTTATTGTCCGGGGCCTGGGCCTGGGCCTGGTCCGGGGCCTGGTCTGGGGCCTGGGCCTGGTCCGGGGCCTGGGCCTGGGCCTGGTCCGGGGCCTGGGCCTGGTCTGGGGCCTGGGCCTGGTCCGGGGCCTGGGCCTGGGCCTGGGCCTGGTCCGGGGCCTGGTCCGGGGCCGGGGCCTGGTCCGGGGCCGGGGCCTGGTCCGGGGCCCGGTCCACTGTTGGAGAACGGGCCCGTAAATGAAAGAACCGTGTCTCTGACTTGTGCTGGTTTGTGTTTCTTGCAGAGTCGTGGATCTGACCTTCAGAAAAGGTAAAGAGTTCAAACGGAACTGACCCACGTTCCTTTGGGAACCTCTGGAGGTTCAGACCGGTCACAGCAGCAGGACCCGGTCCAGACGGAGTGAAGTGAGGCACTGGACCGAAACCTGGACCGAAACCTGGACATAAACCTGGACATAAACCTGGACATAAACCTGGACCTAAACCTGGACCTAAACCTGGACCTAAACCTGGACCTAAACCTGGACCTAAACCTGGACTGGTCTTCATCTGATGGTTCTGTGTATTTGCTTTTGTGTCTCTTGCAGGCGTCCAGAGCCTCATAAACAAACCCGGTTCGAGTCTAGTCCGGGTCAAAGAAGAACCAGAGGAACCCGAGAGTTCGATCCTCAGCGTCATCGTGAAGAGAGAGGACGAGGGGGACGAGGAGCTGGAGAGGGAAGACTCGAGGTCAGACCTGCTTCCAGAGTCCGACCCGGACCTGGACCCGGACCAGGACCTGGACCAGGACCTGGACCAGGACCTGGACCATTCTCTGGACGCTGAGTATTTTGACTCTTCGTTGGCGTCGAGTCCGGCCCCGGAGCGGCAGGCGCCTGAGCGCGGCCCGCCTGTGCCCGCGGGGAAGAAGCGCGGCCAGGCGCGGCCGCACAAGTGCCCCGAGTGCGGAAAGGCCTTTCAGTACATGGCCACCGTGAGGCGCCACCTGCTGACGCACACGGGCGAGAAGCCGTTCAGCTGCGTCCTCTGCGCCAAGACCTTCACCCAAGAGACCAACCTGAAGACGCACATGAGGATCCACACGGGCGAGCGGCCGTTCAGCTGCGCCGTGTGCCAGAAGACCTTCACGGACAGAAGCACGCTCAAGTCTCACACCCGAGTGCACACCGGCGAGAGACCTTTCAGCTGTCCAGTCTGTAACAAGAGCTTCTCGCGCTCCAACCACCTGAAAGTGCACATGATCAGCCACGCGGGAGAAGGACCTTTCGTGTGCTCAGAGTGTGGTCAGGAGTTCGCCGACAACACGCTCCTGCACCGGCATTTACCCACACACAACAAGGAGAAGCCTTTCAGCTGTCCAGTGTGCAGCAAAGCGTTCTCGCGGCAGGACCACCTGAAGTCGCACATCTCCACCCACTCCGGACTGCGGCCCTTCAGCTGTCCCTTCTGCGACAAGTGCTTTTCTCGCCAGACGCACCTGAACTCGCACATGCTGATCCACGTGGGCGACAAACCTTTCAGCTGTCCCATCTGCGACAAGAAGTTTTTACGCAAATGTCAAGTGAAGAGTCACATGATCGTTCACGCCGAGGACAAAGCGCCGCCGTGTCCCGGGCTCCAGAGACCGGGCTTGAGACCGGGCTTGAGACCGGGCTTGAGACGGGCCCTGCGGAGATAGGGTTTGCACGTTCTGCCTGTGTTTGTTTGCGACAGCCGATGGTGGTGTCACGTGGTCATGTGGTCTCGGCGGTCTCGGGCATGTGGTCTCGGCGGTCTCGGTCATGTGGTCTCGGTCGCGTGGTCTCGGTCGCGTGGTCTCGGCGGTCTCCGGCGGTCTCAGTCACGTGGTCTCGATCACGTGGTCTCGGGCGCGTGGTCTCGGGCACATGGTCCTCGGGCGCGTGGTCTCGGTCACGTGTCTCGATGCTACGATCCCAAACCACTCCCACAATAAGGCAAACTCGTGATTCTCTAGATTGAAAATGCTCTTTTCCCGTTGATGGGAAAAAGAGCTCCTGGTCCATAATGTTCTAATGTTCTAATGTTCTAATGTTCTAATGTTCTCCTCCAGACTTTGGGACGAGCAGCAAAACGGGACTGAAATGCTTTGAACCTCGTCGACTGCAGTGATGAAGATGTGAAATATGATCCGATTATAACTCGACAGTTGGAAATCGTTGACATTGAAAATATATTGTGTGACTTAAAGTTTGTTTTCTTTTTATTCATTCAAAAAGTTTAGATGTAAAAACCTGCAGCCTCAGGGCTCAGTCTGAGGGGCGTGGCAGTCTCCTGGGGCGGGGCATGTGGGCCGGGTGTCCTCTACTTTTCAACCGCCATCAAATGTACTTATTTTGTACCACCTCAAATCACACGTCTTCATCAGAGGAGGTTCTCCAGCTCCATACTGCCCCAGAGTTGCTCCCAGGGCAGCGGAGCTGAAACTGTAGGTCTTTATTCCTAGAGCTAACGCGCTCTACCTCCTACTGTGCTTTTAGAGACCCTTGGGACCACCAGAAGTCCAGCATTTTGAGAGCGAAGTGCTCTGTTTGGATGATAAGGTCCTATAGCCTCTTTTAGGTCGGATGGGGCGTGGTCATTTATGGCTTTGGAAGTCAGGAGGAGGAGTTTAAATGTGATTCTAAAACTGGACAGGAGCCAGTGAAGAGACTCCAGCACCGGCGTAATGTGCTCTCTTCTTTTAGTTCCTGTTCGTAATCTTGCAGCTGCATTTGAACCAGTTAAAGCTTTTTATGGAGCTTTTAGGACACGCTGCAGCAGGAGTTACAGGAGTCTAATCGAGATGTTACAAACACATGGAGATGTTCTTCAGCATCACTTTTAGGCCAGATTTGTCTGATTTGATCTCTATTCGGCCGATGGAAATAGGCTGTTTTACAGGCTTGATTTATGTGCTTTGAATGAGAGCTCTTGGTCCAATCAGACTCCAAGGTTTCTTCCAGTGGAGCTGGAGGCCACACTGACGTGGTCCAGTGGGACCATCTGCTCAGATAAAGCGTCTCGTAGATGATTAGGGCCTAGTACGATGACCTGGGTTTTTTCAGGGTTCAGAAGCAGATAATGAAGTGTCATCCAGGTTTTTTTATCCTTCACACAAGCACCAAGTCTGTCTGATCGATCGGTCTGATCAGGTTCATTGATAAATACAGCTGTGTGTCATCTGCAGAGCAGTGGAAGTGAATGCCATGCGTTCTGATCATGTGACCTCACGGCAGCATATGAAGAGTAAACAGAACTGGTCCGAGAACTGACCCCTGTGGCACGCCGTAGGTTACTTTAGAACAGGGGGAGGAGCTCTGGTTTACATGAACAAACTGGTACCTCTCCGATAGGTAGGATCTAAACCAGCTGAGGGCGGGGCCTCTGACACAGATTCACCAAATCAGTCTGAAGATGAAAAGTGTGGGCAGGTGCTTAAGGCACAGCACATATGCTTAAGGCACAGCACATATGCCAAGCTCCTGGTGCAGCCGGCCGCAGTGTCGTGAGTTCGATTCTCGACTCCTCCCTGCTCTCGCCCCCATTTCACTCTCCATTCCTGTCAATAAAGCCGACGGGCACAAACAAACCAAAAGCCCCTCTGTGTCCCAGGCATGTGACCTGTGACAGGGTCCACACTCGGTACCTCCCCTGGTCATGTGACCTGTGACAGGGTCCACACTCGGTACCTCCCCTGGTCATGTGACCTGTGGCAGGGTCCACACTCGGTACCTCCCCTGGTCATGTGACCTGTGACACTGTGACTCTAACGTGCTCATTTATTCATTAAAGCTGTAGTTAAATGCAGTTGGTCATCGGACCACTCAGGGCAGTGACCCTCAACCTGGAGGAGGGGCTACAGCACTGGAGGAGGGGGAGGGGCTACAGCACTGGAGGAGGGGCTACAGCACTGGAGGAGGGGCTACAGCACTGGAGGAGGGGCTACAGCGTTATGAACTTCCTCCAAACGTGACAAATTGAAACTAGAAAAATGACGATTTCCAGAGACTCACTCGCTCCACAGCTGCGCAAATTTGCCTTAAAAGTCCTGGTTTTGGGTTCAGGGTTCGGGCTCAAGGTTTCAGGCTCGGGTTTCGGGTTCAGGGTTTCGGGCTCAGGTTCGGGATTCGGGTTCAGGTTTCGGGCTCGGGTTCCGGGTTCAGGGTTACGGGCTCAGGTTCCGGGTTCAGGTTTCAGGCTCAAGGTTCCGGGCTCTGATTCCGGGTTTGGGCTCAGGTTTCTGTTTCAGGTTCCGGGGTTCAGGGTTCGGGCTCAGGTTCAGGTTTCGGGATTCGGGTTCAGGTTCCGGGTTCAGGTTTCAGGCTCAAGGTTTCGGGCTCTGATTCCGGGTTTCGGGTTCAGGTTTCAGGGTTCAGGTTTCGGGCTCAGGTTCCAGGTTCAGGGTTCCGGGCTCAGGTTCCAGGTTCAGGTTTCAGGCTCAAGGTTCGGGCTTAGGTTCCGGGTTTAGACTCAGGTTTCGGGCTCAGGTTCAGGGTTCCGGGCTCAGGTTCAGGTTTCAGGTTTCGGGCTCAGGTTCCGGGCTCTGATTCCGGGTTCGGGTTCAGGTTTTGGGTTCTTAGAGTTTTAGAACATGAGAACAGAGCGAAGGCGGAAGTAGGAGGAGCCCTTTAACGTTAGCGGCGTTAGCACCATTTGGAGGCAAACACCAGAGGGCAGTAGTGATCTCAAACAGAATCGCTTTAACATTATTACCATCGCCTCCGAGGAAAAGCTGAATGATCCGACTTCACAGGAAATGGTGAAGATGCTTCTTCTTCTCTTCATCCAAATGTTCTACATCATTAGCCTGAAATTAAACACATTTGTTAAAATACAAGACCAAATTCAATCGTGACTTAAATCCTTCTTTAAAGAAACTATGACAACAGAACCTTATTTGGGTCAAAGGAAACACAAAGCCTCTGGGGCCCGTGAGGTCTGGACTGGAGTGTCGCGTGTGGTTTGACCGGATCTGTAGGGGGCAGCAGAGGGTGGAGCCTCACTGTGTTTGTGCCCGTGCTTTGGCTCCAGTGTTGGTCCCGGTGTTTGTCCCGGTGCTGGTCCCGGTGCAGCGGACAGACGCAGTGGAACATGGCACACGTGAAGCTGAAGGAGGAGCCGGAGCCGGAGCCGTGGGAGCCAAAGGAGGAGGACAACAGGTGAGTGTAGAGACACGGGAGCACGAGCGCGGACCACCGGGGACACACCGGGAACACACCGGGAACACCGGGGATACGGACACGAGACACTGCGGCGGGAGCAGGGCCTTTAGCCTCAGATCGGGGCCCGGGGGCCCGGGGGCCCGGGGGAGGAGGTGCGGGGGCCCGGGGGAGGAAAGTGGTTTAACTGGAGTGAGTCTGGACAAGGCCGTAAACCAGTGCGTCACAATGAACACTAGAGGGCACACGCACTGATGCCGCGGCTGTGGCGGCGGCCATCTTGGAACTGGAAGAGGAACGCGCAGGGTCGTGACGTCACAGGGCAGCCTGAATAAGAAGGATGTGCAACAGCAATGGGACATCAGTGTGGGGGACGGGTGGGGGGGACCTGTGGGGGACATGGGGGACCGGTGGGGGACCGGTGGGGGACCTGTGGGGAGGGTGAGACTTTTCCAGTCCACTCAGCACCTTGTCTCCATGGAACGTGACTTCATGTCTGTCCACACTCGCTCCTCATGTCATCCCCATGAACCCTGTGATCAGCTGACGCATCTCCATGACAACGTGCTCCCCGAGGTCATGTGATCTGTGTTTTAGGACTTTACATATATTTGTGAAATGTGAACTTTGTGCTCTGTGAAGTATTCTGTACTCTGTCGGTGGTGCTGTTACTCGAGTAACTCTCTGTGTTTCTGGCGCAGCGCGGCCGAGGGGCTCAAGAGGATCGGACCAAGGTGAGAACAGACTCCGCCTCTTAAACAATGGAACTGTTTTGGTTTTGTTCAAACACTGAAAACTCAAGAAAACGGGATCAAGCGACCCTGTAAGAGCGAACGCAGGCAACAACCCCCAGTTTTCAGGCCGGGCCTAATGCCGGGCCTAATGCCGGGCCTAATGCCGGGTAATGCCGGCCTTGCCGGGCCTAATGCCGGGCCTAATGCCGGGCTAATGGGCTAATGCCGGGCTAATGCCGGGGCCTAATGCCGGGCCTAATGCCGGGCCTAATGCCGGGTCCTAATGCGGGCCTAATCCGGGCCTAATGCCGGGAAATGCCGGGTCTAATGCCGGGCCTAATGCCGGGCCTAATGCGGGCCTAATGCCGGCCTATGCGGGCCTAATGCCCGGGCCTAATGCCGGTCCAGTCCCTTTCCCCAGTCCGATCCCAACGTATCCATCCGTTATGGCAGGAGTTTCTGAGGCCCATGTCACAAACTGTCTGCAGCTCATCGTGAACTTCAGTCAACATGTTTGTGAAGCGACAGGAAGTCCCCAGAACATGTGACACATGGTTTGCCTCCTGGTGGCGCTGAATTCCCCCCAAACATGTGACTCTGAGCTCCTCCTGTGGGATGAACATCAATGACCTTCTCTTTCACATTTGTGTTTAATATATTTAGTATTTGTCCAGATTAGAAATGCACTGATATAATTGAGATCTTATTCCCATTGAAAGTTCTGCTTCATGAATCCTTGATCAACATCTCAGAGGTTTCAATGGTCAGGGACTTTGTTTCATGTCTTGGTTATTAATAAGTTCTTATTTGTAAAAACTATAAAGTCCTGTTTCTCCAGGTCAAAGGATTCTTTCAAACATCTCAAAACCTTTAGACCTTTTGTAATCCAGACCTTGAGTCTCAGGTCAGTTCTGTTTGGTCCAAAACCCTTGGTCTGAAAGCCGACAGAGTTTAAGACCTGAACCTCTTTGTTGAGTTGTATGTTGTGATCAGCTCCTTCACATGTCGTAAGTGGGGCCACGCCCCTCTGTGACCTTCGGTGGGTCCCACGCCCCTCTGTGAACTCGGTGGGTCCACGCCCCTCTGTGACCTCGGTGGGTCCACGCCCCTCTGTGACCTCTGTGGGTCCACGCCCCTCTGTGACCTCGGTGGGTCCACGCCCCTCTGTGACCTCGGGGGGTCCACGCCCCTCTGTGACCTCTGGTCCACGCCCCTCTGTGACCTCGGTCCACGCCCCTCTGTGACCTCGGTGGGTCACGCCCCTCTGTGACCTCGGTGGGTCCACCCCCTGTGACTGTGACGCTCGGTGGGCCAGCCCCCTGGACCTGCCCTGTGTCAGCCCCTCTGTGACTCGGTCTCACGCCCCTGTGATCGGTGGGTCCACCCCTCTGTGATCGGTGGGTCCACGCCCCTCTGTGACCTCGGTGGTCCATCTGTGACCTCGGTGGGCCATGTGACCTCAGTGGGTGTGTCAGGCGGTCTCAATAATCATGAATAATCATTATTTTCTCTTTGATCTTGTGACATGCCTCGCAGCTGGTTTGGACTGCGGGCCACGCCCTTTCGGCCCTCTTTAAAGAACCTGTGTGATGTCTTTGCAGATGACCAGAGTCCAGACGAGGGAGAGTCCAGCGTGATGAAGATTAAAGAGGAACTGGAGGAACAGGAAATCCAACAGGAGTCGATCCCAGTCATCGTCTCCGTGAGGAGTGAGAAGGACGCGGTGAAGCAGGAGCGCGGAGACGACAGCGACGCAGAGGCCGCTTTGGAGGAACGTTCAGAGTCCGAGAGTGAAGAACATTATTCCTCTGACACTGACGACTCTGAAGACTGGACCGCCGCTGCCAAAATGCACACGCCACATAAACTCATGAAGGCCAAGGCTCGGAAAGAAGCCCGAGGCCAAATGAAACACTGCTCTCAGTGTGGGAAAGGCTTTCCCACCAACAAAAGGTTACGGAGTCATGAACTCACCCACCTGGAGGAGAAACCGTTCAAATGTTTAGTCTGTGGAAGAGGTTTCATTAGAAGTTGTAAACTAAAAGTCCACATGAGAATTCACACGGGCGAGAAACCTTTCAAATGTACAGTTTGTGCAAAGGAATTTCGGACAAAAGATCATGTAAACCTTCACATGAGAATTCACACAGGCGAGAGACCCTTCAGCTGTTCCATTTGTTCAAGAACCTACACACAGCGTCAGAGTCTAAAGATGCACATCCTCACGCACAAAGGAGAGAAACCATACAAATGTACACTTTGTGACAAGGTCTTTGCTGAAAAGAAAAGGGTCAAACTGCACATGAGGGTCCACACGGGGGAGCGGCCGTTCAAATGCACGCTTTGTGAGCGGGAATTCACTGAAAAGGGTCATTTGACTCAACACATAAAAATCCACACCGGCGAGAAACATTTCAAATGCTCCGTTTGTGCCAAAGCGTTCAAAGTAAAGACGCAACTGAAAACACACATGAGGACGCACACCGGGGAGAGACCTTTCAAATGTTCAGTCTGTGGCATGGGCTTTAAACAAAGCGGGGGGCTAAACGAACACATGAGAAGCCACACCGGAGAGAGACCCTACAGCTGTTCCTTCTGCTCTAAAACGTACGTGCGAAAGAAATCGTTGCTGAAGCACATGCGGCTGCACTCGGGGCTGAAGTGTCCGGTGTGCGAGAAGGGCTTCGCTGAAAAGAAGTCTCTGGAGTTCCACATGAACATCCGTCACACCGGAGAGAGGCCGTTCCACTGCTCCGTCTGCGACAAGGACTTTGTGGCCGAGTGGTGGTTCAACAAACACATGAGGGTCCACACCGGAGAGAAGCCTTTCAGCTGTCCATTCTGTGCAAAGACATTTAGAACCAAATGTAAACTGAAGAGACACACCAAGATCCACACCGGAGAGGGACCATTCAGGTGTTCGATCTGCTTCAAGGAGTTTGCGTCGGAGCCGGGTCTTAACATTCACAAGAACCGGCACGCCTCCGAGAGACCCTTCGAGTGTGGCATCTGCGCCCAGGGCTTCTCCTCAAAGCTGGCGCTGAAAACCCACATGGAAATGCACAAAGGAGACAAGCTCTTCAGCTGTTCAGTTCGTCTGCACAAGATGGGAGCGTGTCGAGGTCATGACCCCGCAGTTCATCCACCGTCTGAAACGGAAGAAACCAAAATGATTCTAGTTCAGATGAAATGAATGTTCTGAACGTCCAACAGGAAGTTCTGAACACACTGTGAGCTCTTCTTCTTCATCATCTTCTTCTTCGCTTGTTCTCGTCTCTAAACCTAAAGCTTAACAAACCCGCCTCTCTCCACATATTAAATTATTTTGCATCTTAAAGTCTTTGTTTTCTTTAACAGCAGTTTCGGGTTGTTTAGAGTTGTAGTTTCTTAAGTGCTTCTGGAGACAAATGTGGTGAAATGTATCAAAAACATCCCCTTCTCCCCCTCCGCGGGGGGTCTCGTCCCCTTTTTCTAAGCTCAGGTTTTTAATTTCTCCTCCAGTGTTGTAGCCCTCCTCCAGTGTTTTAGCCCTCCTCCAGTGTTGTAGCCCCACCTCCAGTGTTGTAGCCCCTCCTCCAGTGTTGTTTGTAGCCCCCACCTCCAGTGTTGTAGCCCCACCCCAGTGTTGTAGCCCCTCTCCAGTGTTGTAGCCCCACCTCCAGTGTTGTAGCCCTCCTCCAGTGTTGTAGCCCCACCTCCAGTGTTGTAGCCCTCCTCCAGTGTTGTAGCCCCTCCTCCAGTGTTGTAGCCCTCCTCCAGTGTTGTAGCCCCTCCTCCAGTGTTGTAGCCCCACCTCCAGTTTGGGGCTCAATGCCCCGAGTGCTCCAATGACCACGGGCACCACTTTGGCCTTCACCACACCTTCTCCAGCTCTTCTCTTGAGCTCTTGGTGTTTCTCCAGTTTCTCGTGTTCCTTTTTCCTGATGTTTCCATCACTTGGTGTTGCCACGTCAACCACAGCAGCTTTCCTCTGCTGTTTCTCCGCCACAATGCTCCACACCATTCTGTCAGTCGGGTCTGGAGGTCCCACAGGTCTTGGCCATTCTCTACCACCTTTGGGGCATTTCCCACTTTGACCTTGGGGTTTCCAGTCCATACTCTTCACAGATGTTCCTGTACACTATGCCAAGCCACTTGGTGGCGCTCCATGTATGCTTTGCCTGCCAGCAGCTTGCACCTGCAGTTTTATTTATTATATAATATATATATATATATATATATATATATATATATATATATAAAATACATAGCGTGTCGTAGGTCTGCTGCCCCCGTGACCCGAAGATCGATGGATAAATATTATAGTATGTATGTACATATATATACATATATATACGTCGCCGTAAGGGCTGTTCATTGTCGCTTGCGACTATACTTAAAGTAGTGTAGTATTTGTATTTGATGTGTATTTGGAGCCACAAACATCTGATTTGACAGTTTAAAATGTCTTAAGAAGAAGAACACAAACGTAGGAAGTGTGTTCCCAAACCGGATCTGTAGGGGGCAGCAGAGGTGAGAGCCTGAGCCGCACAGTGCTGTGTTTGTGCCCGTGCTTCGGTCCCGGTCTTGGTCCCGGTCCCGCGGACCGACGCAGTGGAACATGGCGCTGAAGGAGGAGCCGGAGCCGTGGGAGCCGTGGGAGCCAAAGGAGGAGCACGGGTGAGTTTAGAGACGCGGCGGGAGCGCGAGCTCTGGACTTTCTCTCAGTCTCAGCAGAATCTCTGAAGAATGCTACATGCTAAATGCTAAACAAACATACGGAGCCCCTGAGAGACCCCCACAATGTTAAAACGCTATATTTTTTCCCGCCTCTTCATCAGACGTCACAGAGCGAATATTAAAGTCGAAACACGTCACACTTCAGTCTCACACATCACCACCAGAGGGCGCACAGAGCTAACGCAATGGAAAACAAACGGCAAACCTTTAAAAGTGCACTATGGAACTTTTCTAATGAAGCTCCGCCTCCTGCGCGTGTCCATGGAGACATAATTACATGTAATAATCGTTCCTTTTTCAGTGACATGTTTTTTAGGATTTACACGAACTCAGTCATGTGAACTTTATCTTTGATCACGTGACTGAGTTTGACCCCGTGTGCGCGCGAGTGGGCCGTGCGCGCGAGTGGGCCGTGCGCGCGAGTGCGCGCGAGTGGGCCGTGCGCGCGAGTGGGCGCGGAGTGGCCGTGCGAACGTATAATAAGAATAATAATGACGTCATTGGCCCGTCAATCTCTTTTTTAAATCTGTGGAAATGTGTTTGTGTTTCAGTTTGGGGTCAAAGAGGACCCGGACCACAGGGGTAAGAACCCGGACTGGACCCGGACCACAGGGGTAAGAACCCGGACTGGACCCGGACCACAGGGGTAAGAACCCGGACTGGACCCGGACCACTGGGTTAAAACCCGGAACTGGACCCGGACCACAGGGTAAGAACCCGGACTGCGATCCCCGACCACAGGGTAAGAAAACCCGGACTGGACCCGCGAACCACAGGGGTAAGAACCCGGACTGGACCCGCGACTGGACCCGGACCACAGGGGTAAACCCGGACTGACCCGGACCACAGGGGTAAGAACCCGGACTGGACCCGGACTGGACCGGACCACAGGGGTAAGAACCCGGACTGGACCCGGACCGGACTGGACCCGGACCACAGGGTAAGAACCCGGACGGACTGGAACCGGACTAGACTAGACCGAACCGGACTGGACCCGGACCACAGAGGTAAGAATCCGGACTGGACCCGGACCGGACTGGAGCGGACTGGACTGGACCCGGTCTCGGAAAAACCTTTGCACAGCTTTGGATTCATGTTTGTGCCATATTCATGTGTTATTGAAGTTTGAATGAACACATCAGCTTGACAATTAGTATCCATGTCTTGTGTCCATGGCAGGAGTTCTTAGGCCCAAGTCAAAAACAGTCTGCTGTGCGTTGTGAACTTCAGTCACATATTTGTGAGTGACAGGACAGTCCCAAAACACGTGACAGTGATTTGCCTCCTGGTGGCGCCGAATTCCCTCCAAACATGTGACTTTGAGCTCCTCCTCTGGGATGAACACTTTCCCACTCTTCATCCGTCAAAACAAGATGACCTTCTCTTTCCATTTGTTTTTCATATTTAGTGGCTGACCAAATCATTAATGTAAAGTAGGAATAGAAGAGGGCCCAAGAATGCGCCCTGAGGGACCCCAGCTGTATACTTTGCTGTCAGTCAAATGAATAGGACTTTACCAGGAAGTGTGTCACTGATGAAGAGTAGTGTACTTCATAGCCCCTCCCCCTGTTTGATAATGAGGGCCCCGCCCACATGTGGCCCTTCTGAAAAAGTAGGCTTATTATATAAACATCAATCTCCTGATTTGTTTCGAACATTTTGAGGACTTTTAAACGTTCCAAAGCATTTTTTTTCAGTGTTTTAAGTAAGAATGCATTTTGTCACTCATCCAAGTAGCTTCTTCATTTCCTCTGAGTTTTGAACCACACCAGGCCCTAACACAGTTCACAGGAGGCTTCAGAAGGGCCACTGGTATGGGTGGATCCCTCATTATCATGCAGGGGGCGGGGCCTGTACACACACACTTCAAAGGACAGCGACTCCTTGTGGTGACGACATGAAGAAAGAAACGAGTCTGTTTTCTGTCGTTGCAGGTGACCAGAGTCCGAACGAGGCAGAGTCCAGTCTGAACCAGATTAAAGACGAATTGGTGGAACAGAAAATCCAACGGGAGTCGATCCAAGCGTTCCCGATCATCGTGTCTGTGAGGAGTGAAAAAGAGTGTGTCGTGAAAGAGGAGAGCAGAGACGACCGGGACCCTTTCAGCTGTTCAGTCTGTGCAAAGAGTTTCAGACAAAAACATCATCTGCAACTTCACATGAAGGCTCACCAAACAAGGAGACCATTCAGGTGCCCAGTTTGTACGAAGGATTTCACGCTTAAGTCTTCGCTTCATCTTCACCTGAAAACTCACCGACGACAGAGACTGAACAGGAGCCCAGAGTCGGAGAGAGAACAGCATTCCTCTGACACTGACGACTCTCGAGACTGGACAGCTGAAAGGCCCACTGAACAGCTGCAGGAGCACAGGGACAATGGGAGAGAAGCAACAGACCCAAGCAAAGCTCACAAATGCTCCGAGTGTGGGAAGGAGTTTCGACGCTTGGGCATGTTTAAGAGACACATGACCACTCACAACACGCCAAAGCCATTCAGCTGTTCAGTTTGTACAAAGGAGTTTAAACAAAAGTGTTCTCTTCAGCTTCACCTGAAAACTCACAGACGACAGAGACTGACCAGGAGCAAACCGAAAGGCAAAGGCACCAACGAGCCAAAAAGAAAGAAGCTGAGTGTCCTTCATGAAACGCAGACAGAGGACGGCGACGCAGCAGAGGGACATTCAGAGGGACATTCAGAGGAGTCCTCTGACGGCTCTGAAGGCTGGAGTCCTGCAGCTAAAGCACGCTCTCCACACAAACGCTCCAAGGGGAAGTCTGGGACTGAAGAGCTGAAGTGCTCTCACTGTGGAAAGGCTTTTCCCACCATCAAAAGAGTCCGGAGGCACGAGCTGAACCACCTGGAGGACAAACCTTTCAAATGTTCCTTTTGTAAAAAGAGTTTTCTGTCAATCACTCGGCAACAAGAGCACATGAGGACTCACACCGGAGAGAAGCCTTTCAGCTGCTCGGTTTGTCAAAAGGACTTTTCCACAGAGAAACTGCAACGACTGCACATGAGGACTCACACGGGAGAGAGGCCTTTCAGCTGCTCGGTGTGTGCGAGGACCTACACGCAGCACCAGAGTCTGAAGATGCACATGCTCACGCACACGGGGGAGAAGGCCTTCAAATGCTCCGTCTGCCAAAAGGCCTTTACCGAGAAGAAGACGCTGAAGCATCACATGAGGATCCACACGGGGGAGAAACCATACAGCTGTTCAGTTTGTGCCATGGCGTTCACCCTTGAACGGTCAGCTCACGAGGCACACGCTGAGGGTCCACTCAGAAGAGCGCCCGTTCAAATGTACACTTTGTGCCAAAGATTTTAAAGAAAAGCTTCGTCTTCTGGTTCACATGAGGACGCACACGGGAGAGCGACCTTACAGGTGCTCAGTCTGTGGCAAACGCTTTAAACAAAACTACATCCATCAGCACATGTTAACGCACACAGGAGAGAGACCTTACAGCTGCTCCGTCTGTTCTAAGAGCTATGCAGACAAGAACAAGCTCCGGAAACACCTGAAGGTCCACTCGGGGCTGAAGTGTCCGGTGTGCGAGAAGGGCTTCGCTGAAAAGAAGTCTCTGGAGTTCCACATGAACATCCGTCACACCGGAGAGAGGCCGTTCCACTGCTCCGTCTGCGACAAGGACTTTGTGGCCGAGTGGTGGTTCAACAAACACATGAGGGTCCACACCGGAGAGAAGCCTTTCAGCTGTTCGGTTTGTGGCAAGAAATTTGGAACGAGATGTAAACTGAAGAGACACACCAAGATCCACACGGCGACAAACCCTTCAGCTGTTCGATCTGCCTAAAGGAGTTCCAGTCGGAGCACGGCCTGAACGTGCACAAGGTCAACCACGCCTCCGAGAGACCCTTCAGCTGTGGCATCTGCGCCCAGGGCTTCTCCTCAAAGCTCGCGCTGATGTTTCACCAGAAAGTCCACAAAGAGGACAGGCTCTTCAGCTGTTCAGTTCGCCTGCGCAGGATGGAGTCCTGAGTGCCTTGGACCTCCTCTGACCTCCCTTGGACCTCCCTGGACCTCCTCTGCACCTCCTTGGACCTCCCCTGGACCTCCTCTGCACCTCCTTGGACCTCCTCTGATCCCCTTGGACCTCCTCTGCACCTCCCCTGGACCTCCTCTGCACCTCCTTGGACCTTCTCTGCACCTCCTTGACCTCCTCTGCACCTCTTCTGCACCTCCCTTGGCCTCCCTGGACCTCCTCTGCACCTCCCCTGGACCTCATTTGCACCTCCCTTGGGCTCCTCTGCACCTCCCCTGCGCCTCCCTGGACCTCCTCTGCACCTCTCTGCACCTCCCTTGGACCTCTTCTGCACCTCCTCTGCACCTTCCCTGGACCTCCTCTGCCACTTCCTCTGCACCTTCCTGGACCACCTCAGTTCAGCTCCACAAGTTCGAGTCCTGAGTGCCTTGGACCTCCTCTGCACCTCCTCCCACTCCCCCTCTGCACCTCCTCCCACTCCTCCTCTGCCACCTCCTCCCACTCCCCCTCTGCACCTCCTCCCACTCCCCTCTGCACCTCCTCCCACCCCCCTCTGCACCTCCTCCCACTCCTCCTCTCACCCCTCCACCCTCCTCTTGCACCTCCCACTCCTCTGCACCTTTACAGTTTCAATACAATGCATTTTGAACTCCAGGAGCGACTGAAGGTTTCACAGTGTTTTTACTTGGGGCATTTGAGTCCGGGTCAGAACTAAAGCAGAAACTGACCTCTGACCTCTGACCCCTGACCCGTGCTCTGTTCGTTATTATTATGTAAGAATAAAAGTGTTTATGAACTCCAAACTGTTTTATTTCATGGTTTTGTCTGAAATGAACTCCACGTGACAGCAGGTGGCGCTGTGCGGCAGCCCGCATGTTAAACACAAGAAAGACCTGGATATCTGCTTCCGAGCTGCTGGTCCGGGTTGCAGGTCCGGGTGCAGCGGACAGACGCATGTGAAGCTGAAGAAGGAGCCGGAGCCAAAGGAGGAAGACAACAGGTGAGTTTAGAGACACAGCGAGAGCACGAGCGCGGACCACCGGGGGACACACCGGGGTATGTTAGGTTAACTTGCATGGAAGTGGGCGGGGCTTGGGCTTCCACTCACTTTAGCTCAGAGAGCGAAATGTTCTCAAAGATGCGTTTGTACGTTATCAAGTGTACCAGACCCTAAACCCCACCCCCTAACCCCACCCCTAACCCCTGGTTCAGATCTTCCTCAGATGTTCCTCCTGAAGGTCACGACTCACAACTCTCAAGTTTGACACATTTTATTTCCATTAGTTTACAACTCGAGTCACTTTTATATAAAACAGGTCACATGACGGTCACATGACGTGAAGCGCCACATTCTGTCGACGCGCATAAAATCTGAGGATTCTTGACCCCAAAAACCAGTGAAGTCATTGTTCTTCCCGACAGGTGTGTGTGTGTGTGTGTATGTGTGTGTGTGTGGGGGTGGGGGTGGGGGTGGGGGTTTTATTATGAGTTTCTTTTGTTCCAAACGAGACCCTAAACTCAGTCAAACCCTCGATTTAAACTTTTCACAATCAAAGAACAGAAATAATAGACTTTGACCCAAACAAAGGTGTAACTATGGAAACGGCAGCTCTAAATTCTGTGACTCTGACCTGAGGGGGAAGACGGGCTCAGTTTAAGTAAAAGTACACACACGACTCAAAGTTAGAGTCAGAGAAGCTCCTCCTCCTCTGGCCCCGCCTGGCCCCGCCTGGCCCCGCCTGGCCGTCAGACATGAGCGCTAAAAACACCTCAAACTAAATGAAAAGTACTTTAGTACAGGTCCTGCTCTTCAGTGGATACTTGTACTTCATGTGAGTCTGAAGCTGAGGACCCCACGCGGCTCCTGAGGACCCCACGTCGCTCCTGAGGACCCCACGCGGCTCCTGAGGTCCAGGACTCTAAACCTCCTCGGCGGCTGTGACTGTATGAACAGCTGCGTGTTTGTTGAGCTGACTCTGTCGCACGAAGGTCTGGCCACACTCTGAACAGCTGAAAGGTCTCTCTCCACTGTGTAGCAGCATGTGCCTCGTGAGGTTCGGTTGCCGTGAAAACGTCTTCTCACACACTGAGCAGCTGTAAGGTTTCTCCCCGGAGTGAGTGGACATGTGACCTTTCAGGTAGCTCTGTTTGGAAAAGGACTTGTCACACACTGTGCAGCTGAAAGGTCTGTCCCCCGAGTGCGTGGACATGTGCGAGCTCAGATGACTCTGACGACTGAAAGGCTTCTCACAAACTGAACACACGAAAGGTTTCTTGTTGCTGTGGACGACGAGGTGCTCACGCAGCACTTTGAACAGTGTGAAGCTTTTCCCACACTCTGAGCAGCTGAAAGGTCTCTCTCCGGTGTGCGTCCTCATGTGGATCTTCAGCGTGTTTTGTGTGAAGCGTTTGTGACACACTGAACAGCTGTAAGGCTTCTCGCCCGTGTGGACTCGAACGTGAGACTTCAGAGTGCGCTTTTCTGCAAAGGTTTTCCCGCAGATGGAGCAGCTGAAGGGTTTCTCGCCGGTGTGGACCCGTAGATGGATCTTCAAATGTCCCGACTGTTTGAATTCCTTGTCACAGAACGGACACTTGAACGGCCGCAGCCCCGTGTGCTGCAGCCGGTGGCGCCGTAAACTGGCCTTGTGCTGAAACACTTTCCCACATTCGGAGCATTTGTGCGGCTTGGCTTTGGCCTCGGCGGCGCCGCACTGCGCCCGCGTGGGACTTTCAGCTGTCCAGTCTTCGGAGTCTTCGGTGTCTGAGGAAAACGGTTCTTCGCCCTCAGACTCGACTAAACCTGCTGCGTCGCTGTCGTCGCTGCGCTCGTCTTCGCTCTTCACGATGACGCGGACGTACGGACAGTCGTCGAGCGGCTCCTCTTTGATCTTCACTTCCTCTGGTTCTTCTTTAACATGAAGCAAACACGGCTCACTTTGAGTCTGGACACCTGCAGGACACAAAAGACTAATTCATCACAGACAAAATGATCTTGACAAAAACCGACAGTCGATTATGTACAACCCTGTTCTAAAGTAACCTACGGTGTGCCACAGGGGTCAGTTCTCGGACCAGTTCTGTTTCCTCTTTATATGCTGCCGTGAGGTCACATGATCAGAGCATTCACTTCCACTGCTCTGCAGAATGACACACAGCTGTATTTATCAATGAAACCTGATCAGACCGATCGATCAGACAGACTTGGTGCTCATCGTACTAGGCCCTAATCATCTACGAGACGCTTCATCTGAGCAGATGGTCCCACTGGACCACGTCAGTGTGGCCTCCAGCTCCACTGGAAGAAACCTTGAGTCTGATTGGACCAAGAGCTCTCATTCAAAGCCACATAAAATCAAGCCTGTAAAACAGCCTATTTCCATCGGCCGAATAAGAGATCAAATCAGACAAATCTGGCCTAAAAGTGATGCTGAAGAACATCTCCATGTGTTTGGAACATCTCGATTAGACTCCTGTAACTCCTGCTGCAGCGTGTCCTAAAAGCTCCATAAAAAGCTTTAACTGGTTCAAAATGCAGCAGCAAGATTACTAACAGGAACTAAAAGAAAGAGAGCACATTACGCCGGTGCTGGAGTCTTCTTCACTGGCTCCTGTCCAGTTTAGAATCACATTTAAACTCCTCCTCCTGACTTCCAAAGCCATAAATGACCACGCCCCATCCTACCTCAAAGAGGCTATAGGACCTTATCATCCAAACACACTTTGTCCTCGTGTCTTTAGTCACATGATTCAGACTCTAAACTGCAGCTGAGACGTTTCAGGAGCAGAAAGGGAAGTTTTACCCTGGTCTCTGTCGTCCGCGCTCCGAGTGGCAGCGCTGTAAAAAACAAACACAATGAGAGAAGAACGTCCACGACTCGAACAGGAACATCGTTCGTGTCTTACACTTAACAATGTAATTACAGTTCATAGTAACAGTATTTAAATAAAGCAAAGTATAGTCATTATATCTTTGAGGGTTTTGGATATGAATAATAACGTCTGCATCAGGAGGTTTGACGATACTTACCAATAATAACAATAACAGCTGATAATTATGTTAAACACATTTTACATTTGAAGTAAAAGTCGTTTGTGTTTGTGTGAAATATTCGGCTTTAATATAAAGGTTCTTTAGTCAAGCGGAACTTGTGTTTTGTGCCGCTGTTTCCGCGGAACAAACGCGCGTCGGACCCGCTGCGGCCGCTGTTAGCTCCGTTAGCTCCGTTAGCTCTTTGGCTAAAAACAACTTCAGATTTACGTCATTTCAGAGCGGGAAGGAACGTAACCAGAGGCTCTGGGGGTCTGACCGAGTCCGGCCCCGGGCTCAGAGGGGACTCCCGGGGTCTGGAGACCTGTGAAGAGTCGGTGTTGTCCCCGGTGTGTCCGTGTCCCCCGCGTCCCCGTGTCCCCGGTGGTCCGCGCTCGTGCTCCCGTGTCTCTACACTCACCTGTTGTCCTCCTCCTTTGGCTCCCACGGCTCCGGCTCCGGCTCCTCCTTCAGCTTCACGTGCGCCATGTTCCACTGCGTCTGTCCGCTGCACCGGGACGAGCACCGGGACGAGCGAACACTCCGAGCTGACGCCACTGCGCATGCGCCTTCTGCTGCCCTCTGCTGGACAGATTGGGTCGACCAAATCGGTCATAAAATATAAAGTGCCCTTTGTCCAGCACAGTGCGGGCCTCTGCACCTTTGGGCCCTCTGACCCTTTAGGCCTGACCCTTTTGGGCCCTCAGACCCTTTGGCCCTCTGACCCTTTAGGCCCTCTGACCCTTTAGGCGACTCATTCTGTATTTCAGGACTAAACGCACTCTAAAAACAGTGGCGTTAACTAAAGGTCACAGAAGCTTCAGTCAGATTTAAACCTTTGTTTGTTTCAATGTTGAGTAGAAATAATAAAATACTTTGCAGCTGTTCAGTGGGATGAATGGATGAATGTAAAACAGTTTTTGAGATGATCTGATGTTTGAAGAGTGATCGACTTCTGCTATGACGAGGCAAACCCCGCCTCCTTTTTCTTTTGAGCGTTGTAATTGGTCTGGGAAAAGGAGAGAAATCTGGGCAGGACCGTTTCAAACCCTTTGATTTATGTTCCGTATCCATCAACTGAAACACCTTGAGTCGTATTCAGAAATTGGGCCAATGGTTCCCAAGTAATAAACAAGAGGAGGACCAGCACTGCCCTGCCACGACATGCCCCACTGCCCTGCTCCTGCCCGAATCCCCCACTCCCTGCCCGACCCCCACTCCCTGCCCACCCAGCTCCCCTGCCCGACTCCCCACCCCTGCCTGCCCTGCCGCCGCCCCCTCTGCCCTGCTCTGCCGACCCCTCCCCGACCTCCCTGCCCTCTCCCGTCCATGCCCTCCCACCTCGACTGCCCGACCGCCCCGCCGCACATCACTTGCCGCTGCCGCCCTCTGCCCGCCCCTCCCTGTCCCACCCCCTCTGCCCTGCCCGACCCCACTGCCCTCCCTGCCCCTGCCCCACCCCACTCCCTGCCCACCCCCCTCGCCCTGCCCACCCCCACTGCCCCCGACCCCCACTGCCCTGCTCTCCCGACCCCCTACTGCCCGCTCTGCCCGACCCCCCACTGCCCTTCCGACCCCCACTGCCCTGCTCTGCCACCCCCCACTGCCCTGCCCGACCCCCCTACTGACCCTCTACTGCCCGACCCCCACTGCCCCTGCCCCACCCCCCTTGCCCTCCCGCACCCCCCTCTGCCCTGCCCGACCCCCCACTGCCCTGCCCTGCCCTGCCCGACCCCCCACTGCCCTGCCCGACCCCCCTCTGCCCCTGTGAATTGGGGTTTCCCTGGTGTTTTTTTTTCTCATGTCCTCATCGGCACATTACCACAGATGTTTCGAGCATCTTCTGGAATGTTTGAAAAGCGTTTTTTATAAAAGGATTCAAATGTTGACTGAAGATTAAATACAGGACAAAGTCATGTAAATTGTCATTTTAGAGCTGCAACGATTAATCGAAAGCTATCGATTATTATATATATTGCTTCGATGATTCGTTTAATTTACATATTTAATCAAAAACAGGTGAATCTGTTGAGCGCGCGGAACGGACTTGTGGCGCTTTAGTTTCACACGGAGCTTGTTCCGCTCTGACGAACGGCGCGACAGGAAGTGAGCGGCGCGTTTGAAACACCGAGTCGATGGGAAGAGTTTCTGAATGAGTGAAAGAGCCATGGATCTATTATAATAATCCAGAGCTGCAACTCTCAACACCGCATCTAGCTCCGCCCACCCCAGCCCCCACACCCACTGCGGACCCCCGCGCTCCCCCACTCAACAACCCTGCTTCCCAGTCGTACTTTTGGAAACAGCGCCAAACTGTGGTTATGTTAGAATAATGGTTGTGAAACAGAAACTCCGAGAGGCGGAGCCAAAGTGACCGACACGAGCCAAAACGCCAGGACCACCGGTCCCACCCAACATAACGTTTAACCAAATGTCTTATTTTAAGTGATGTGACAGAGCTACTGTAACTGTTTACAGTCTATGACAAGTTAATGAAGTCCTTTAATATATTCTTTCTATACAAAACAGAACAGTTTGGACTGAAGTGAAATGTTGCTGTTTTGGGGACAAATTTATCTGAAATTAAGAATAAAATGTGTTATTTTAAGCAGAAAAATTCCTTATTTTGTATTTGTTTATTACTATGAGCTATAACGTTTATCTAAAAAATGATTTAATGTGTTTAAATGGTTTACTGAATGTACAAAAATAAGTTAACCCATTACTAAAATAATCGATAGCTGCAGCACTAAGTAATTTAAAACATTTTGATCCACTCTAAGACTTTCTCCCTGTCCCATTTTGCTTTTCCCCTTTGTTTCTTTTTTCGGAGGCGATGTCTATAATGTTTCCTCTCAGAACTGCTTTGGAAGCATCCCAGAGGATGGGCGGGGACGTTTCCCCAGGGTCATTTTCCTCCAGATAAGTCTTAAACAAAGGGTCTTCAGCAGGACTTGGACCTCCAAAGTGTGTGTTCTAAAATCCTGTCAGTAACTTTTCTGTAATATTTAAACAAAATGAAACAAGACATTTAAACCCGTCCGTTTTCAGATTTATTTGTCCAAAATGTGACTTGGCAGTTTTTACACGGAAAATGCCTTATTTTTTTACATGAGGAACAATACGTGCAATACCTCAGTCGTCCAGGAGGGTTCCACCTGGACTCTGTTTTCAACCTAAACTAAATTGGTGTCGCTGGCTTTCCTGCGTGACGTGAACAGCTGAAGTGAGCGTGTGCGTCCTCGTGTGAAGCTGCAGAACACGTGAGCGCGCACGTGTTGGTTTAGATCTCACGTTTCCTCGGCGACTCTTTACGCACTGAACTCAACATTTGGCTCCTCCTCTTTGTGCTCTAAAGTGTCGCAGGCGCTTTCACAATCGGAGCATCTGATTGGCTTTGGCTTCTCGTGCCACTTCAGGTCGACGTAGAGCACAAAGTGAACACCTGAACGCTCAGACCATTCAGGTGTTCACGACAGAACGAACGGTTTTCGACGACTCGTGTCGGACGTGGAGCTGGGAACCAGCTCTCTGACCAGCGGGTTCAATGGGAGTCAAAGTGAAGCGTGACAGGTCAGAGGTCACATGGCACGGTCAGCAGCTCGGCGCGTTTATTGTGTTTTATAATCATTGTTGCAGCTCTTACAGTCACATGATCCGACGCACTCGAAAACCAAGGAGTGCGAAACTGTTGCCAAGCGACAGGCCTCAAACATCACAGCTCTGGGCCAAAATACCACCTTAAGTGTGTGTAGACCTGGTCCAGAACTACAGGAACCGTTTGGCCCCTGTCAGTGCCAACCAGGGCCACATGACAAGGAACTTTAGCTGGCTGCACACGAAATATAATATAGAAATAAAACGTTTAAAAATCAAAACGATGCGATTTTCTTTTAGTGTTCCTGAGATGGACATTACAAACGTCTTCAGAGTTTAAAGTGCTCGGCCTCGGCTGCGGTTCATCTGAAGAGGTCCAGAGAACGCGAGGTCCAGCCGGCACTTCATGGTCGGTTCATTAGTGGAGCTGACCCCCCCGCGGCAGGCGCGACCGCCCCCAGCGGCAGGCGCTAACCCCCCACGCGGCACCCCCCACGCAGGCAGCCCCAGCAGGCGACCCCCCCCGCGGCAGGCGCTAACCCTCCATCTTGTGCAGACGAACTGAACAGCTGAAGAGCTTGTCTCCTTTGTGCATTTCCATGTGGGTTTCAGCGCCAGCTTTGAGGAGAAGCCTGGGCGCAGATGCCACACTCGAAGGGTCTCTCGGAGGCGTGCCGGTTCTTGTGAATGTTAAGACCCGGCTCCGACGCAAACTCCTTGAAGCAGATCGAACACCTGAATGGTCCCTCTCCGGTGTGGATCTTGGTGTGTCTCTTCAGTTTACATTTGGTTCTAAATGTCTTTGCACAGAATGGACAGCTGAAAGGCTTCTCTCCGGTGTGGACCCTCATGTGTTTTGTTGAACCACCACTCGGCCACAAAGTCCTTGTCGCAGACGGAGCAGTGGAACGGCCTCTCTCCGGTGTGACGGATGTTCATGTGGAACTCCAGAGACTTCTTTTCAGCGAAGCCCTTCTCGCACACGGCACATTCAGCCCCGAGTGGACCTTCAGGTGTTTGGTCAGAGTTTTTCCGTCGTATAAACGTTCTTGCGCAGACAGAACAGCTGTAAGGTCTCTCTCCGGTGTGAATTTTCACGTGTTCGTTTAAATTCCCGCTGTCTTTAAAACTCTTGGCGCAGACGGAGCATTTGTACGGCCTCTCGCCGGTGTGCGTCCTCATGTGCCCTTCAGCTGCGTCTTCACCGTGAACGCTTTGGCACAAACGGAGCATTTGAAGCGCTTTTCGCCGGTGTGGATCTTCATGTGTTGAGTTAGATGGTTCTTCTCCACGAATCCCCTCTCGCAGAGCGTGCACTTGAACGGCCGCTCCCCCGTGTGGATCCTCATGTGATGCTTCAGCGTCTTCTTCTCGGTAAAGGCCTTTTGGCAGACGGAGCATTTGAAGGCCTTCTCCCGTGTGCGTGAGCATGTGCATCTTCAGACTCTGGTGCTGCGTGTAGGTCTCGCACACACCGAGCAGCTGAAAGGCCTCTCTCCCGTGTGAGTCCCTCAATGTGCAGTCGTTGCAGTTTCTCTGTGGAAAAGTCCTTTTGACAAACCGAGCAGCTGAAAGGCTTCTCTCCGGTGTGAGTCCTCATGTGCTCTCGCAGACGAGCTTTGGAGCACACACTCGTTTCACAAACTGTACATTTGAATGGTTTTTCGTGCGTGTGCGTGAGCATGTGCATCTTTCGAGTCTGACTGTGTGTAAAGGTCTTTGAACACACCGAACAGCCGAAAGGTCTTTCCCCCGTGTGAGTTCTCATGTGCGGCTTCAGATCAGATCTAAAGGCGAATCTGCGCGCACAAACTTTACACTTGAACAGTTTTGTTCTCCCATTGTTCCCGGGAGCCGGCTCCTGCAGCTGCTCATCGGGCCTTTCAGTTGTCCAGTTTTCAGAGTCGTCGGTGTCAGAGGACTCGTATCCTCCTGAAGCGGCCTCTGCGTCGCTGTCGTGCTCCGCTTTCGCCGCGTCACCAAGAACACACTCCTTTTCACTCTTCACAGAGACGATGACTGGGAACGCTCGGATCGACGCCATTTCCTCTTCCTCTTGTTCTTCTTTAATCTGGATCAAACTGGAATAAGCCTCATCTGGACTTTGGTCACCTGTGACGACAGAAAACATGTTCCACTGTAAAGCTTTAAATCCTGTTTTATATTTAGACTCGACAAGGGTGTGTTTTGTCACCTCTGTTGTTCTTTCACCTCAGAATCAGAAGGTTCTAGAAGATTTGTGTTGACTCAGGTCAGTCAGGAATATTCTAAATTATCTGGGAATAAAATGTTCGGACATAAATCTGAATATTAAAATCCCAAAGATGCAACTCTAAGAAATAATCCCCTCGAGGTGGACGAAGACGGGGCATGTGGAAGTGGTGTAAAGATGTTCTAGCTCAGCAGCAGGCGCTAACCCTAAACCCGCTCTAAAGCGCTAAAGCAGAGCCCGGGCCCGGCGGGGCCCCTGAGTTCAGAGGCACTTTCCGGGTCAAATAAGGTCAAATGAGTTTGAGTCAACTATTAAAAACTATTACGTAGCCCATGATTTACATTTGAATAAATGCTAGCATTAGCCAACAGTGAGCTAGCGAGCGCTGATGTGCACAGAGCCATAAGAGCTAGTCCTGGGTCAGACCACTTTTAGTCCTGGGTCAGACCACTTTTGGTCCTGGGTCAGTTTCTCACCTCTGCGCTCGGGATCTTCTTTGTGCTCTCCAAACTCGCTGCAAGAGAAGAAGATTGTGACCAAATAAGGACTGTAAAACTGGAAAGGTTCCACAGTTTGAAGTCTAATTAAAGCTCTGGGGGCCCCTGGTGTAGACGTTAGCAACATTAGCACAACAGAGCTAACGCTAACGGCAGCACAGGCGCAGGTTCAGACAGCAGGGGGCAGTAGAGACACACTAAACACAACTCTCTCTCGCTCCTTCTCACATACTTTAAAGACGTACAGCTCCAGCAGGGGGCGGTAAATGCGCCGCCATTAAACGTAACACAACAACAAAAATGGCGGGTTTCCATGGTAACGGTCGTTTTCTGAGGTTCAAACCCAGCGATACTTCAGTAAAGTGCGTTCCGTAGGGTAGCTTTAGCTCCCGGACCCGCGTCTGGACCCGCGTCTGGACCCGCGTGTGCTCCCGGTGGTCCGCGCCCCCCCCGTGTCTCTACACTCACCTGTTGTCCTCCTCCTTTGGCTCCCACGGCTCCGGCTCCTCCTTCAGCTTCACGTGCGCCATGTTCCACTGCGTCTGTCCGCTGCACCGGGACGAGCACCGGGACCAGCACCGGGACCGGGACGAGCACCGGGACCGGGACCAACACGGCTCTGCGGCTCTAAACTCTGCACTTCCGGTTCTTTCTTCCTTTCAGTGATTTCCGGCTGCACGCAGAAGAGCGCAGTGCTGCCACCCACAGGTAAGAGACTGCATCGACAAACCAACTCAAGTCCTTTTGGAGCGGGAACTGAGACAAACGTCACCGAGGGTCACGGCCTGGACAGACATCAGGCAAAAGGAACGCATGGCGTCCAGACCTCCTTTGGAAACGGACAAAACGAACAACTTTGGACTCAATGGGACTTTTGTGATGTTTTCCTTCCTTTTTTAATGATAAAATGAATCCGAACGTGAGTTTTAGTCTTCATTAATCACTTTTATTTAGTTTTTCCACAAAAATAGAATGTAAATGATAAAACATAATTAAAAAACCACATTAAGATTCATTTAGTAAAGATCATTTTAGATCAATCTATTTGACAAAAATGAACAAATGCAACATTAAAACACATTTCTACAGCTTTGAGCTTCTGACACAAAAGTACATTTGAAAGCTTCATTTCAGAGACAAATGAGAACATGTCAGAAGATCGTGTTCAATCCACGTGTCAGAAGATCGTGTTCAATCCACGTGTCAGAAGATCGTGTTCAATCCTCGTGTCAGAAGATCGTGTTCAATCCACGTGTCAGAAGATCGTGTTCAATCCTCGTGTCAGAAGATCGTGTTCAATCCACGTGTCAGAAGATCGGTGTTCAATCCACGTGCCAGAAGATCGTGTTCAACACGTGTCAGAAGATCGTGTCAATCCTCGTGTCAGAATCGTGTTCAATCCACGTGTCAGAAGATCGTGTTCAATCCACGTGTCAAGAAGATCGTGTTCAATCCACGTGTCAGAAGACCCCTTTAGGTGTGTTTCCTGCTTCGCTCGACGGAGAACGCCGAGGACCTCCGTTACTTTGCTCCAGTTGGTGTTAAAGTTCTAGTATTAGTATTTGCCCTCAAACGCAGCCGCTGTGAAAGGCTCAGACGTCACTCACGCGCGTCGCGGTCTTCACGGCCGGAGACCCCCAGGAAGCAGACGTACTTGACGTGCAAATACTCGTCTATGCCGTACTTGGAGCCTTCGCGTCCGAGTCCCGACTGTTTGACCGCCACCGAACGACCCTCAGAGGTCGAAATCAGACCCTCGTTCAACGCGACCATGCCCACCTCCAGGGCCTCGGCCACCCGCCAGATCTGAAGACACGTCCTGCGAGAAGAAGTACCCTGAGGACAAGAGAAGACCCTGAGGACATGGAGAAGAACCTGAGGACAAGAGAAGAACCTGAGGACAAGAGAAGAACCTGAGAAAAAGAGGAACCTGAGACAAGGAAGAACCTGAGGACAAGAGAAGAAACCTGAGGACAAGAGAAGAACTGAGGGAAAGAGAAGAACCGAGGACAGAAAGGAACCTGAGAAGACAGAGAGAGCATGAGGACAAGAGAAGAAACGAAGAACCTGAGGTGAGACAAGAAGAAGAACTGAGGACAAGAGAAAACGAACCAGAGAAGAACCTGAAGGACAAGAGAAGAACCTGAGGACAAGAGAAGAAACTGAGAACAAGAGAAGAACCATGAGAACAAGAGGAGAACCTGAGGACAAGAGAAGACTGAGGACTGGAGACGATCTGAGAACAAGAGAGAGACCCTGAGGACAAGTGAGAAGAACTGAGGACGAGAAGAACGAGCGAGCCAAGAGAAGAACCTGAGAAGAACCTGAGAAAAAGAGGAGAACTGAAGGAGAACCTAGAGGACAAGAGAAGACCTGAGGACATGAAAGAACCTGAGAACAAGAGGAGAAACCTGAGGACAAGAGAAGACCCTGAGGACATGAGAAGATACTGAGGACATAGAGAAGACCTGAGAAAGAGAAGACCAAGAGAAGACCCTGAGGACATGAGAAGAACCTGAGGACAAGAGAAGAACCTGAGGACAAGAGAAGACCCTGAGGACAAGAGAAGAGCCTGAGGACATTAGAAGTACCCTGAGGAAATGAGAAGCGAACTGAGAGACTGGACAAGAGAGACCCTGAGGACAGAGAAGAACCTGAGGACAAGAATGAAACCTGAGCCAAGAAAGAACCTGAGGAAATGAGAAGACCCTGAGGACATGAGAAGACACTGAGGACATGAGAAGACCTGAGGACAAGAGAAGACCCTGAGGACAAGAGAAGACCCCTGAGGACAAAGAGAGACCCTGAGGAAAGAGAAGAACCTGAGGAAAGAGAAAACCTGAGAAACGAACTGAGGACAAGAGAGACTGAGGACAAGAGAAGAACCTTGAGGACAAGAGAAGAACCTGAGGACAAGAGAAGAACCTGAGGACAAGAGAAGACAGACAAACTGAGGAAAGAGACCTGAAAGAGGGCCTGAGGTACAAGAGAAGACCCTGAGGACAAGAGAAGACCCAAGAGAAGCTGAGGACAAGAGAAGACCCTGAGGAACAAGAGAAGACCGCTGAGGATCTCAAGAGAGACGCCTGAGGACAGAGAAGAACCTGAGGACCAAGAGAAGAACCTGAGGACAAGAGAAGAACCTGAGGACAAGAGAAGAAGCTGAGAAAGGACTGAAGAACAAGAGGAAGAACCTGAAGGACATGAAAGGAACCTGAGAACAAGAGGAGAACCTGAAGGAAAGAGAAGACCCTGAGGACATCGAAGAAGAACCTGAGGACAAGAGAAGACGCCTGAGGACCTGAGAAGAACCTGAGGACAAGAGAAGACGCCTGAGAGACAAGAGCAGACACCTGGACACAGAGAAGACCTGAGGACAAGAGAAGAACCTGAGAAGAACTGAGACAAGAAAGGAGAACCTGAGGACATGAAGAAGAACCTGAAGAACAAGAGGTGAACCGAGGACAGAGAAGACCCTGAGGACATGAGAAGAACCTGAGGACAGAGAAAGACCTGAGGGACATGAGAAGCACCTGAGGACAAGAGAAGACCCTGAGGCCCAAGAGAAAGACCTGAGGAACAAGAGAAAGACCCTGAGGACAAGAGAAGACCCTGAGGACAAGAAGAAGACCCTGAAGGACAAGAGAAGAACCTAGGACAAGAGAGAACCTGAGGACAAGAGAAGACCTGAGAAGAACCTGAGAAACAAGAGGAAGAAGCCTGAGGACATGAGAAGAACCTGAGACAAGAGGAGAAACCTGAGGACAAGAGAAGACCCTGAGGACATGAGAAGAACCTGAAGACAAGAGCAAGACCCTGAGCGACATTGAGAAGAACCTGAGACAAGAGAAGACCCTGAGGGACAAGAGAAGACCCTGAGGACATGAGAAGACCCCTGAGGACATGAGAAGCCTGGGAGGACATGTAGAAGACCCTGAGGACATGAGAAGAGCCTGAGGACAGAGAGAAGAACCCTGAGGACAAGAGAAACCTGAGGACAAGAGAAGACCCTTGAGGACAAAGAGAAGACGCCTGAGGACTAAGAGAAGAACTGAGGACAAGAGAAGAACCTGAGGACAAGAAGGAAGAACCTGAAGGACAAGAGAAGACCCTGAAGGAATGAGAAGAACTGAGAACCTGAGGACATGAGGAAGAACTGAGGACAAGAGGAAGAACAAGAGAAGAATCGAAGAACAAGAGGAGAACAAAAGAACCTGAGGACATGCAAGACCCTGAGGGACAAGAGAAGACCCAGCACAAGCGAAGACCCTGAGAACATGAGAAGATGACCTGAGAACATGAGAACGACCTGAGGACAAGGAGGAGAACCTGAGGACAAGAGAAGAACCTGAGGACAAGAGAAGACGCCTGAGGACTGAGAAGACCCTGAGGACAAGAGAAAGACCCTGAGGGACCATGAGGACATGAGGAGAACCTGAGGACAAGAGGAGAACAAGAGAAGAATCTGAGAAACAGAGGAGAACAAAAGAACCTGAGGACCAAAGAAACCTGAGGACAAGAGAAGAACCTAGGACACGAGAAAGAACCTGAGGACAAGAGAAGAACCTGAGGACAAGAGAAGAACTGAGAACAAGAGAAGAAGTGCCCTGAAGCAGGACTAAACGCAGGTCTAGACTCAGGACAGCAGTGGTGACTGGACGCCTGCCAACCCACGTTGGGTTGCATTTGCGATGGCACAGCTTCTTCTTCAGAGTCAAACCTGCAAGGGACAAATATGAAAGTCTTATTAATACAGACCAGAGCCAAGACAGAGCCACCAGACGGCTGAGCCACAGACCTGAGCCACAGACCTGAGCCAAGACCTGAAGCCACAGACCTGAGGCCCATCAAGACCAGAAGCGCGACGCTGAGCCACAGACCCGAGCCACAGACCTAGCCAGACAGAGCCACGGACCTGAGCCAAGACCCCGAGCCACAGACCAAGAGCACAACCTGAGCCACAGACCTGAGCCACAGAACCTGAGCCACAGACCTGAGCCACAGACCTGAGCCTAACAGACCCAGAGCACAGACAGAGCACAGAACTGAGCGCACAGAGCCTGAGCCACAGACCTGAGCACAGACCAGAGCCGCAGACCTGAGCCACAGACCAGAGCCCAGACCAGAGCCACAGACCTGAGCCACAGACCTGAGCCACCAGACCTGAGTCCACAGCACCTGAGCCACAGACCTGAGCCAAAGACCAAGAGCCGCAGACCTGAGCCACAGACCAGAGCCGCACAGACCTGAGCCAGACCAGAGCCACGGACCTGAAGCCACAGACACCGAGCCACAGACCCGAGCCGCAGACACCGAGCCCGCAGACCTCCGAGCCCGCAGACTGACCGCAGACCAGAGCCCGCAGACTAGACCACAGACCTGAGCCACAGACCTGAGGCCAAGACTGAGCACAGACCAAGCCCACAGACCTGCGCCACAGACCTGAGCACAGACCAGAGCCACAAGACGCAGAGCCACAGACCTGAGCCGCAGACCAGAGCCGCAGACCAGAGCCGCAGACAGAGCCACACGACCTGAGCCACAGACCAGACGCCGCAGAGCAAGCCACAGACCTGAGGCCACAGAACCAGAGCCACAGCACCCCACCACAAGACCTGAGCACGGGCAAATGCACGGGGACAAGACGTCTCTTTCTCGCGGGTGCACACATGTCTGTGGTGACATCAGCGAGGAGGCGGGCTCTAACGAACGAACCGGCCAATTGTGAGCCTCCTCTGAGCAGCCGGCGCCCCCAGAGACACAGGCGTCCAGCAATCTGCAACGCCACCTGCAGGAAAAAACAGGGAAGTACATGTGGAGAAAAGGGTCTCAGCTGTTCAGAATAAACCAGGACTAACCAGGAATTAAACCAGGACTAAAACCAGGACTAAACCAGGACTATACCCAGGACTAAACCAGGTCTAAACGCAGGTCTAAACAGGACTATAAACCAGGACTAACTAGGAGGGAACCAGGCCTGAACCAAGGACTAACCAGGACTAAACCAGGTCTAAAACCAGGACTAAAACCAGGACTAACCAGGTCTAAACCAGGACTAAACCAGGACTAAACCAGGTCTAAACCAGGATAAACCAGGGTCTAAACAGGAGTGAACCAGGAGTGAACGCAGGTCTAAACCAGGTTCTAAACTAGGACTGAACCAGGACTGAACCGGGTCTGAACCAGGTCTGAACCAGGACTGAACCGGGGTCGAACAGGTCTGAACCAGGTCCTGAACCAGGTCTGAACCAGGGTTGAACCAGGTCTAAACCAGGTCTAAACCAGGAGGACTAAACCCGGACTAAACCAGGGACTAAAACCAAAGGTCTAACCCAGGAACTAAACAGGCCTAAACAAGACTAAACAGGTCTAAAACCAGGACTAAACCCAGGACTAAACGCAGGTCTAAACCAGGACTAAACCAGGTCTAAACCAGGAGTGAACCGAGGAGTGAACCAGGTCTAAACCAGGTCTAAACTAGGACTGACCAGGACTGAACCGGTCTGAACGCAGGTCTGAACCAGGTCTGAACCAGGTCTGAACCAGGACTAACCCAGGTCTATAACCCAGGTCTAAAACCCAGGTCTACCCAGGTCTAACCCAGGTCATGAAACGCAGGTCTAAAACCAGACTAAACCCCAGCGTCTAAACCAGGACTAAACCAGGACTAAACCAGGTTAAACCAGGTCTAAACAGGTCTAAAGCAGGACTAAACCAGGTTCGTTACCTTGCTGCGCCGGGGGCTCTATCGGTTGATCAGTGGGCCTTGGGTGGTTGTGGTTTCAATTCCGTGGCCCAGTTTGAGCTCTTGGTCCATGGCCGACGCCCACTCTCTGCAGAAACTCTCGTAAACGCGCGCTTTGCACCAACATCGGTTTTTGAACACCACACAACGTCTGTCGCAGAAGCACAGGACATGGTCTTAGGTCGAGCGCAGTCCTCGAACCCGCAGACTCCGAAGGTCCGAGCGCAGGTAGCCTCGACCCGCAGCTTCCATGGCTCTTTACCTGTCCTGGAGTTCCTGAACTTTTGACCCCAATTGGCTCCTCTCAACGGCGCGGTCGAGGTCGCGCTGTCGAACACGATTGAAGGGGGCGTGGCCTCCGCAGCTCCAACTGGACACTCGGCTTTAACTGTGTCGGCGGCCATGCTTTAACAGCAGCTGAGGAGAAACGAGACATGTCAGCTGACCAGCAGAGGGCGCAAGTCTTACAGTTACATTCACGATTCGAGCGGATCTGAGGCTCTGAACCTGTGTCCAGAGTGTCGACCTGGCAGAAGACGGTTTTGAGTCATGACTGGAACTTCTCTGAAGTTCTACAGTCTCAGTCTGGACAGGCCAAAGCCGGCCACGAAGAATCCGTGTTGCCTCGGATCACTGGATCTTAATGACTACAGGCCTGTGGCGCTGACGGTCTGTAGTCATGAACGTCATTTGAACGCCTGGTCGCTGCCCCAAGCCTCAAGTCCCTCACCTCCTCCCTGCTGGACTATTTGCTGGACCCCTGCAGTTCGCGCTACAGAGCCAACAGGTCTGTGGACGACACCATCAACCTGCAGCATCTGGACTCTCCCCGGAACCTACGCAGGATCCTGTTTGTGGACTTCAGCTCTTCATCAACACCATCCTCCCCTGCTCTGCTCCAGGACAAGCTCTCCCAGCTCAACGTGCCCGACTCCACCTGCAGGGGGGCGCACTGACTTCCTGACGGATCGGAGGCAGTGCGTGCCGGCTGGGGAAGAATGTCTCAGACACTCGGACCATCAGCACAGGAGCTCCACAGGGCTGTGTACTTTCTCCTCTGCTCTTCTCCTGGACACAAACTGCTGCACCCTCCAGGCCACGACGAGACCACCCTCATCGGGCTCATTGCTCGGACGGGAATGAGTCTGTCTACAGGAGGAGGTGGTTCCGGCTGGTGTCCTGGTGCAGCGGCAACAAATCTGGAGTTCAACGCCCAGAAGACAAGTGGAGATGATCGTGGACTTCAGGAAAGTCACAGCCCCCCAGGCCCCCTCATCATGACAGACTCCCCCATCACCACGTGGACTCCTTCTGCTTCCTGGGCACCACCATCACCCAGGACTCAAGTGGGAGCCCTCCATCAGCTCATCAAGAAGGCCCCCAGAGGATTGTACCTTTCCTGCGCCCTCTGCTGGAGCCACAGCCAGGGACAAACAGAGACTACAGCGCCCTCTGCTGGAGCCACAGCCAGGGACAAACAGAGACTACAGCGCCCTCTGCTGAGAAGGTGATCGGCTGCAGACTTCCATCTCTGCAGGACCTGTACGTCTCCAGGGCTCTGGACGTAGCAGGTTGGATCACAGCAGGAAGGGCCACTCCCCTCAGGCAGGAGGCCCCATCCCCTCAGCAGGAGGCCCCTCCCTCAGGCAGGAGGCCCCTCCCTCAGGCAGGAAGGCCCACTCCCCTCAGGAGGAGGCCATTCCCCTCAGGCAGGAGCCCTCCCTCAGGCAGGAGGCCCCTCCCCTCAGGCAGGCGGCCAACCTCAGGCAGGAGGCCACTCCCCTCAGGCAGGAGGCCACTCCCTCAGGCAGGAAGGCTTACGGTCCATCCGGACCAGAACCTCCCTCTGCCGTTTGGACTCCATGAACAGCTTCTAAACTCCTCCACTTTAACTGCACTCTTCATCACTCACTTTCGTCACTCTTCTGTGCACAAACTGTAAATGTAACTGTAAACTTGTGTACATTTAGAAATGCCTATTTTTTATTTTATTGTATAGTCAATTTTAAAAAATAGTTTCTTAATGCCCTTTTTGATTGAATATATGTTGTTTTATGTTTCTTTAACTGAGACAAGTTCCTGTTGTGTGAAGTTTGTTCTTTGACAATGGAAATAAACTCTTTCTGGTTTCTTGATTTGGTCGAAGCGTCACAGGAACATGTCGAGAACATCAAAGTGCTTCTGTGGGTCGTACTTTTCCTGTGGCCCGTGGAGCCGGTGAAGGAGAATCTTTGCCACCAGAGGATCAGTGGCACAGAAACCTGACCCACGGACGGAGTGTTCTGTCGAGAGCAAGGAACAACGTTCACAACACTCCAGCCGGAACTCCTGCCTGCTCCGCCAGCTGCAACACAGATGGAGGAACATCTGGAGTGGAGGACCATCAGAGGGAGGAGGGAGGAAACATCAGAGGAGGAGGAGGAACATCAGAGGAGGAGGAACATCAGAGGAGGAGGGGAACATCAGAGGAGGAACATCAGAGAAGGAGGAGAAACATCAGAGGAGGTGGAGGAACATCAGAGAAGGAGGAGAAACATCAGAGGAGGTGGAGGACACATGCAGAGAGAGGAGGAGGAACATCAGAGGAGAGGAGGACCATCAGAAAGAGAGGAGAAACATCAGAGGAGGAGGACCATCGGAGGTGGAGGAACATCAGAGGAGGTGGAACATCAAGGAGGAGGCCCATCAGACGACACAGAGGAGGAGCATCAGCACACAGAGGGGGAGAGCATCATGAGACACAGGAGGAGGAGGAGCATTCAGAGACACAGAGGAGGAAGCATCAGACACACAGAGGGGGAGGAAGCATGCAGAGACACGAGAGGAGGAGGAGCATCAGAAGACACAGAGGAGGAGGAGGCCATCAGAGGAGGAGGAGCAATCAGAGAACACAGAGGAGGAGTTTTGTACCGATGGCCAGAAGCGAGTGCTGACCAGGGCGCGCGTCCTCTAGGGGGCCGGTTTGATGACCACGGTGGCAGCCGGCGGCCAACGCTGCGCCCGACTTTCCTCGTGATCATCGGCATCTCGGGAAGTTCCACTGACACAACACAACAACCAAGAGTCAGAAACATGCATCAACCAACACCTAGGGTTTTTTGGTTTAGACCTGGTTTATGACCTTGGTTTAGTCCTGGTTTAGTCCTGGTTTAGACCTGCTTTAGACCTGGTTTGTCTGGTTTAGTCCTGGGTTTTAAGACCTGCTTTGACCTGGGTTTAGACCTGGTTTAGACTGGTTTAGTCTGGTTTAGACCGTGGTTTAGGTCTGGTTTAGTCCTGGTTTTAGTCCTGTTTAGACCTGCTTTAACCTGGTTAAGAACGCTGGGTTTTAGACTGGTTTAGACTGGTTTTAGACCTGGTTTTAGTCTGGTTAGACCTGCTTTTAGACCTGGTTTAGACCTGGTTTTAGTCCTGGTTAAGACCTGGTTTTAGTCCTGGTTTAGTCCTAGTTAGTCCTGGTTTTAGGACATGGTTTTAGGTCCTGGTTTAGTCCTGGTTAGTACCCTGGGTTTAGACCTGGTTTATCCGGTTTAGGTCCTGGTTTTAGACCTGGTTTAGACCTGGTTTAGTCCCCTGTTAGACCTGGTTTAGTCCTGGTTTAGTCTCTGGTTTAAGACATGTTTAAGACTGGTTTAAGACCTGGTTTAGACCTGGTTTAGTCCTGGTTAGTCCTAGTTAGTCCTGGTTTAGACCTGTGTTTGTCCTGGTTTAGTCCGGTAGTCCTGGTTTAGGATCCCTTTGGTTTAGTCCTGGTCTAGGTCCTGGTTTAAGACTGGTTTAGGTCTGGGTTTAGACTTGGTTAGAGCACTGGTTTAGTCCTGGTTTTAGTCCTGGTTTAGAACTTGGTTTAGTCCTGGTCTAGTCCTGGTTTAGACCTGGTTTTAGTCCTGGTTTAGACTTGGTTTAGACCTGGTTTTAGTCCCTGGTTTAGTTCCTGGTCTAGTCCTGGTTTAGACCTGGTTTAGAACATGGGTTTAGTCCTGGTTTAGACCTGGTTTAGTTCCTGGTTAGTCCTGGTTAGTTCCTGGTTTAGTCTGGTTTAGTTCTGGTTAGTCCTGGTTAGTCCTGGTTTAGACCTGGTTTAGACAGCTGTTTCAGTCCCTGGTTTAGTCGCTGGTTTAGACCTGGTTTAGACCTGGTTTAGACCTGTTTAGTTTAGTCCTGGTTTTAGAACCGTTGGTTTATCCCTGGTTAGTCTAGTTAGTCCTGGTTTAGACCTGGTTAGTCCTGTTAAGTCCTGGTTTAGACTGGTTTAGTCCTGGTTTACGTCCTGTGTTTAAGACCTGGTTTAGAGCCTGCTTTTAGACCTGGTTTAGTCCTGGTTTAGACCTGGGTTTAGTCCCTGGTTAGTCCTGGTTTAGACCGGTTTAGTCCTGGTTTAGACCTGGTTAGTCCTGGTTAGTCTAGTTAGTCCTGGTTTTTAGACGCTTGGTTTAAGTCCTGGTTTAGTCCTGGTTTAGTCCTGGTTTAGACCTGGTTTAGTCCTGGTTTTAGACGCTGGTTTAGTCCTGGTTTAGTCCTGTTTAGACTGGTTTTGGTTTAGACCTTGGTTTAGTCCTGTCTGTCTAGTCCTGGTTAGACCGTGTTTAGTTCCTGGTTTAGACTTGGTTTAGACCTGGTTTAGTCCTGGTCTAGTCCTGGTTTAGTCCTGGTTTAGACCTGGTTTAGACGCTGGTTTGTCCTGGTTTGACCTGGTTTATGCCTGGTTATCTGGTTTGTCCTTGTTTTTAGTCCTGGTTTAGTCTGGTTTATCCTGGTTTAAGACCTGGTTTAGACCTGGTTTAGTCCTGAGGTTTGGTCCTGGTTTAAGACGCTGGTTAGTCCTGGTTTAGACTGGGTTTTTAGACCTGGTTTAAGTCCTGGTCTAGTCCTGGTTTAGTCCCTGGGTTTTAGACCTGGTTTTAACCTGGTTTAGACTTGGTTTTAGAACCTGGTTTAGTCTGGTCTAGTCCTGGTTTAGACGCTGGTTTAGTCCCTGGTTTAGACGCTGGTTTAGTCCTGGTCTAGTCCTGGTTTAGACCTGGTTTAGTTCGCTGGTTTAGTCCTGTCTAGTCCTGGTCCTAGGTCCTGGTCTAGTCTGGTTTAAGACCTGGTTTAGCCCTGGTTTAGTCTGGTTTAGAACCTGGTTTAAGTGCAGGTTAGGAACTCGGTTTGACCTGGTTTAGACCTGGTTTTAGTCCTGTGTCTAGTCTGGTCTAGTCCTGGGTCTAGTCCTGGTTTTAGACTGGTTTAGGTCCTGGTTTGACCTTGGTTTAGACGGTTTCTGTGTTTAGTGTCCTGGTTTTAGAACCTGGTTTAGTACTGGTTTAGTCCTGTTGTCCTGTTTAGATCCGTTAGTGGTTGTCTGTGTAGCTGTTGCCGGTCCAGCCTGTAGTCCTGTGATGTTTCCAGACTCTGGTTAGACCTGGTTAGTCCTGGTTTAGACTGGTTTAGAGTCCTGGTTTAGACCTGGTTTAGATCCTGGTTAGTCCTGGTTTAGACCTGGTCTTAGCCTGGTTATAGACCTGGTTCTTAGACCTGGTTAGTCCTGGTCTAGTCTGGTCTAGTCTGGTCTGAGCCTGGTCTAGTCCTGGTCTCAGTCCTGGTCTAGCGCTGGTTTAGACCTGGTTTAGACCCTGGTTTAGACATTGGTTTAGATCCTGGTTTATAGTCCTGGTCTAGTCCTGGTCTAGACTGGTCTAGACCTGGTTTAGTCCTGGTTTAGACCTGGTCTAGTCCTGTCTAGTCCTGGTTAGACCTGGTTTAGACCTGTTTTAGTCCTGGTCTAGTCCTGGTTTTATGCCTGTGTAGTCCTCGGTTTAGACCTGGTTTAGACCTGGTTTTAGTCCTGGTTTAGTTTCCCTGGTTTAGACCTGGTTTAGACGCTGGTTTCAGTCCTGGTCTAGTCCTGGTTAGTCCTGGTTTAGACCTGTTTAGACCTGGTTTAGACCTGGTTATTAGTCGCTGGTCTAGTCCTGTCTAGTCCTGGTTTAGACCTGGCTTAGTCCGGGTTTTAGGCTGGTTTAGTCCTGGTTTAGACCTGGTTTAGACCTGGTTAAGACCTGGTTTAGACCTGGTTCTAGTCCTGTTTAGACCCTGGTCTAGTCCTGGTTTAGACCTGGTTAGTCCTGGGTCTAGCTGGTCTGTCTGGTTTTGTAGACCTGGTTTAGGTCTATCGGTCTAGTCCTGGTTTAGTCCTTTGACTGGTTTAGACCTGGTTTAGACCTGGTTTAGACCTGGCTTTGAGACCTGGTTTAGTCCTGTGTTTAAGCCTGGTTTTAGAACCTGGTTTAGTCCTGGTTTAGTCCTGTGGTTTAGACCGTGGTTTTAGACCTGGTTTAGACCTGGTTTAGACCTGGCTCTAGTCTCTGGTCTAGTCCTGGTTTAGACCTGGTTTGGGTCATGGTTTAGTCCTGTTTAGACCTGGTTTAGTCCTGGTTTAGTCCTGTTTAAACCTGGTTTCGTCCGGATTTAGGACGGTTTAAGGCCTGGTTTAGTCCGGGCTTTAGACCTGTTTAGACCTGGTTTAGACCTGTTTTAGTCCGGCGTTTAAGGCCGGGTTAGCCGGTTTAGGCCGGTTTAGAACTGGATTTGATGTTTAGTTTGTTGTGACCTCGATAATGATGTGAGGGAACAGGAGGATGGGAGGGCATCTGACCGCACCGGCGTGATGATGGAGGCCACGCCCACAGGCTGTTGAGAGGAGCATCTTTCGGTCTTTGAAGGACCGCGGACGATGTCGCCGTAGACTCTCCGCGCCTCCTCAGAAAACCAGTCCAAGAACGAGGCCGATGTAACGCGATTTCCACGAGCGACTCTGACATCGGCTTTCCCTGAAACGACGAGAGCGTCAGGCAGAAGACAGGGAGAAGACCAGAAGACCAGGGAGAAGACCAGGGAGAAGACAGGGAGAAGACCAGGGAGAAGACACAGGAGAAGACCAGAGAGAAGACCGGGAGAAGACAGAGAGAAGACCAGAGAGAAGACCAGAGAGAAACCAGAGAGCAGAACCAGGAGAAGACCCAGGAGAAGACCAGAGAGAAGACCAGGAGAAGACCAGAGAGAAGACCAGGGAAAGACCAGGAGAAGGCCAGGAGAAGGCCAGGAGAAGGCCAGGGAGAAGGCCAGGGAGAAGGCCAGGAGAGAAAGACAGGAGAAGAAGAAGAAGACCAGAGAGAAGACCAGAGAGAGACCAGAGAAGAAGACCAGAGAGAAGACCAGAGAGAAGACCCAGAGAAGAAGACCAGGGAGAAGACCGGGGAGAAGCTCGGGAAAGACCGGGGAGAAGACCGGGGAGAAGACCGGGGAGAAACCGGGGAGCAAGACCGGGGAGAAGACCGGGGAGGAAGACCGGAGGAGAGACCGGGAGAAGACCGGAGGAGAAGACCGGGGGAGAAAGACCGGGGAGAAGACCGGCGGAGAAGACCAGGGAGAAGACACATTGTTACACTTTGGGCCCTTGTGTGCAGTGTTTGCCTGGAGGAGCTCAGCTGGAAGCTGTTGAAGATGAGCGATGAAGAGTAAAGCTTCAGTGACTCACCGACTCGAAGGTGATGATTTGGCGAGGTTGTCTTTGTGTCGCATCATGAGGTCGAACCATTTCCTCAGCAGCAAACTTCTCTCCTGAAGAACACACATGTTTGACCTTTGAATGTTAGTGTTCTGAACATGCGTCCTGCAGTTTGGGTTTCTGCGGTTTAATATTCAGCAAGTATTTTTAGGCCCCACATGCGTACACATTTGTACCTATTAGCCACCGCGTTATTACTGGACTTATTTACCGTAATACCATCAGCGTTATTACCAGCGTATTTACTGGACTTATTACCAGTATTACCATCAGCGTTATTACCAGCGTTATTACTGGACTTATTACCAGTATTACCATCAGCGTTATTACCAGCGTTATTACTGGACTTATTACCAGTATTACCATCAGTATTATTAGCGTTATTACTGGCACTTATTACCAGAATACCAGTTACCAGAATTATTACCATCAGCGTTATTACCATTGTTATTACCATCAGCGTTATTACCATCAGCGTTATTACCATCAGCGTTATTACCATCAGCGTTATTACCATCAGCGTTATTTCCATCAGCGTTATTACCAGTGTTATTACCATCAGCGTTATTACCAGTGTTATTACCATCAGCATTATTACCAGTGTTATTACCAGCGTTATTACTAGCATTAACACCAGTGTTATTACCAGCGTTATTACCAGTGTTATTACCATCAGCGTTATTACCAGTGTTATTACCAGTGTTATTACCATCAGCGTTATTACCATCAGCGTTATTACCAGTGTAATTACCATCAGCATTATTACCATCAGCGTTATTACCAGTGTTATTACCATCAGCGTTATTACCAGTGTTATTACCAGTGTCGTCTCCAGAGCAGGCCAAAATACTGCGTTTCCTGGCTGGAGTAAAAGTGAAAGTAGCTCTGTATTTATTACTTCCTGTAGAAATAACTTGAGTGAATGAATTTGATAAATTTGCCGATTAAAAGTTTGCTCGACATTATGACTAAGTCACGTGGTTGTTGAAGTTTGGGTGCGGGAAGTCCCGGTGCTTTTCTCTAACAAACACAGAAATGCAGCGCGTTTGAACAGACTCCGGTTTAGCGGGTGAAGGCTCGTACTTTGGCCGTGTGCTGTTTCCAGGACTGAAAGGCTTCGTACGCGGCGTCCACGGCCCGTTTCGCTTCCCCGGGGCCGCAGTCCGAGACCCGGGCGATCTCCTGTCCCGTGGCCGGGTCCAGCACCGGGAACACGGCGGCGGCGGAGCTCCAGCGGCCGTTGATGTAGCTCTGCGTCCGGAGCAGCGGAGCGGTCACGTCCAGGCGGTGAGAGCGGCGGACCGAGGTGTGCAGAGCCGAGATCCGCGTCCGAAACACGGCCCCGGGTCTGAGCGCTCGTACGGCGGACATAACTGCAGGCAGAGCCGCGGAGAGACGGAAGATGGGGAAGAGAACCGACCTCCGGTGGTTTGAGCTGGTCCCGTGAGTCACGTGACGCTGCACACGATGACGATGTAAAAACACACGCGGCACGCACACGCATACACACACGCATACACACACACGCATACACACACACACACACGCGCATACACACACACGCATACACACACACACACACATACACACACACACATACACACATATTATATATATTGTGCGTTAACTGTATGTAGACTATAAACAGGGACTATAGACATCATTTACAAAAGCAATGGGCACATTAAATAGTGCATTAAACAGTAGCTGCCTGACGTTACTAGACTAGTGCAATGAACAGTACAGTTTTCAGTGCAACCAGAATCCAAAGTGTTTGAGTGCAGAAGGTCCAGTAGTGCTGGTGTAGTACCGTCTTTGGACAGTGGGGGGAGATGGCGAGTTTGTGGGTGGTGGTGGTTGGGGAGTGGGGAGGGGGGAGGGGGCAGAGTTCAAGAAGGACACAGCTCGGGGAAGAAACTGTGCTCAGTCTGCTAGTCCTTGTGCGGGGCACCTGAACGCCCTCCTGAGGGCAGGAGGGGGAACAGTCTGTGTGCAGGGGTGGAGGGGTCCCTGAGAATGGAAGTGGAGTTCCTGTGATGCGTTGGGCAGTTTTCACCACCCGCTGCAGTCCCTTGGCCCCCCAACAGAGCAGCCCCCATACCAGGATGCTCTCCATCACGCAGCGGTAGAAGTTCACCAGGATGGCTGAAGACAGATGGTGTTTCTTCAGTGTCCTCAGGAAGAAGAGGCGCTGGTGAGCCTTCTTGACAAGGCTGGAGGTGTTGGTGGTCCAGGACAGGTCTTCCGAGTGGGTCCCCAGACACTTGAAGCTGGAGAACGCTCCACGTCCATCCCGTTGATGTGGATGGTGCATGCCTCCTTTCTCCTTCCTGAAGTCCACGATGAGCTCCTTGGTTTTGCTGGTGTTTAGGAGCAGGTTATTTTCGGCGCACCATGTGGCCAGGTGCGGTACCTCTTCCCTGTAGGCTAAGGGTTAGCCTAGCCCTAGCCCCAACCCTAGTGATGAGACCTATCGCCGTGGTGTCGTCCGCGAACCTGATGATGGAGTTAGATCCATGCACGGGTCTGCAGTCGCAGGTGAAGTGGGAGGAGAGGAAGGCGGCGGAGCACACAGGCTGTGGCCCACAGTGCTGAGTGAGACAGCGGTGGAGAAGGTGTGGCCTGACCTCACATGTTGTGGTCTGTTAGTCAGAAAATCCAAAGAACTACAGAGGGTGTTTATGCCCAAGTTTAGTGATTCACTTGGAGGAGATGACGGTGTTGAAAGCTGATCTGAAGTCAGCAAACAGTGTTGGGGTTGTCCAGGCGTGAAGACTGCAAACTGTCCTTCAGGTGTGCCAGGACCAGCCGCTCCGAGCACTTCATGATGATGGCTGTGAGTGCAGGTTGGCATGTTGGCATGTTGGCACAGCTGCTTGGGCGAGGACAGGTTGAAAATGTCCGTGAAGATCCCAGTGAGATGTTCCGCACATGCCCAGGAACGCCGTCGGTCCAGCAGCCTTGCGATTGATCGGCTCAGTGCTGGGTAGACCACCGTGGAGGAGAGCGTGGTGGTCTGGTGGGAGTGTTGTCTCTCTGTACGCAGAGGGACGCAGAGGGACGCAGAGGGACGCAGGCGAGAGACGCAGAGACGGGGGGACGCAGAGGGCGCAGGGGGACGCGAGGGACGCAGAGGACGCAGAGGGACGCAGAGGACGCGCGAGGGCGCGAGGGACGGAGAGGGACAGAGAGGGGACGCAGAGGACGCGGAGGGAGGAGGGACGCAGAGGGGGACGCAGAGACGCGGAGGAAGCAGAGGGGCGAGGGAACGGGAGGGACGCGAGACGCGGAGGGGACGGGAGGAGGACGCGGAGGGGCCCGGAGGGGACGCAGAGGACGCAAGAGACGCAGAGGGGACGCACAGGAGGAGGGACGCAGGGGCGGAGGGACGGGGAGGGGGACGGGGGGACGCGGAGGGAGCGAGGGGCGCGGAGGGGACGCGGAGGACGCGGAGAGGGACGCAGAAGGGGACGCAGAGGACGCAGTACCAGAAAGGGGACGCGCGGAGAGGAGAAGGGACGCAGAAGGACGCAGTAAACCAGTTTAATTGTCTCATGAACTGCTTTAATGCGCCTTGTTTAGGACAAACCTTCGCTTTGACATATTTATTGTTTATTCACAGGGACATGTCATGCACTGCTACACATGGCCTGTAGGAGGCAGCGCAACATCGTCTATTCTCTTATTTTTTTGGCATCATCCACCAATGAGCACAGGCCTTTGAAACCAGTCCAATGCCATCGATCTTCCCTTATTGTGCCGTGACATGATGAACAACATGTGACAACATCACATGATCTCTGTGGGTGGAGTCTGCATGTCCGCCCCGTGTCTCCGTGGGTTCTCCGGCGTCCTCCCCCGCCCCAAACACGTGCATGTGTCTCTGTGTTAATCCTGCGACGCCCGCCTAAGGCCCAAAGGCACTGGGATGGGCTCCAGTCACCCGCGCCCCCGAACGGGAACAAGCGGTAGAAGATGAATGAATGAATGAATGAATGTGACGCAGATTTGAGATTTTATTGGTCAGTCACATGACACTGGCATTTACCTCATCAATTTCATTAACAATGTTCCGAAGTTTGCTTTTAACTGTATTTCTGTGTATTTCATGGAACTGTATTTCCATGGAACTGTATTTCCGGCAGACGAGTTCCATCACAACAACGTCTTCTGTTTATGGGAACAATCGCACCAATAAAACCAATCAAATAAAGACGAATAAAGAAGAATTCTCTTGAATTTGTTCATGGTTTGACGTTCTGGTTTTCTGGTTTTCATGTGAGGAGGAGTCTGTGCTTCTCCACACTTACCACCAGGGGGCGTCACAAACCCTGAACTCCTGTGATTCCTGCCACAGTTTGAATCTAGTGACTTTACAAACGCAGTCTTTTTCTCTGTCCAGAAGGTGGCCAATCCAAAGCCTCGTTCAGATCAGGTGACCAGCAGCCAATCCCAGCAGCAGCACGCAGGTCAGCTGACTCAACGCTGTCGCCTTGGACAAAAAATGTATTTGGATTAAAAACACTAAAAAACAGCACTAAACCTAAACTGAACCACTGACCTGGCCTCGCGGGTCCTGGTCCTGGTCCCGGGCCGGTCCTGGTCCTGGTCCTGGTCCCAGGCCGGGTCCGGTCCGGGTCCTGGTCCTGGTCCTGGTCCGGATTATATGCTCCGGTCACTGCACAGATGTGTACGTTTTAAACTTTGCCATCTGTTTAGGGAGGCTTTGTTTGAGTATTAAATCAGGACGGACATTTAACCGCTACCAAACCACGCTACGACAAAACCGCGCTACGACCAAACCGCTACGCAAACCAACCACGCTACAACCAACCACGCTACGACCAACCACGCTACGACCAAACCACGCCACCAACGCTACGACCAAACCGCGCTACGACCAAACCGCGCTAAAGACCAAACCACGCTACACCAAACCAAACCACGCAAACCGCGCTAAGACGACCAAACACGCTACGACCAAACCACGACTTACGACCAAACCGCGCTACGACCAAACCGCGCTACGACCAAACCGCGCTACTACGACCAAACCGCGCTACGACCAAACCGCGCTACGACCAAACCGCGCTACGCGCTACGACCAACCGCGCTACGACCAAACCAACGCGCTACGACCAAACCGACTACGACCAAACCGCGCTACGACCAAACCGCGCTACGACCAAACCACGCCAAACGCGCTACGACCAAACCGCGCTACGACAAACAAAAAAACGCTACGACCAAACCGCTACGACCAACCCCTACGACCAAACCGCTACGACAAACCACGCTACGACCAAACCACGCTACGACCAAACCCTACGCTCGACCAAACCGCTACGACTACGACAACCAACCGCTACGACCAAACCACGCTACGACCAAACCACGACTAAAACCACGACCAAACCGCTACCAAACCGCTACGACCAAACCTACGCCACGCTACGACCAAACCGCGCGCCAAACCGCTACGCACCAAACCTACGACCAAACCGCTACGACCACCAAACGCTACGACCAAACCCACGCTACGACCAAACCACTACGACCAACCACGCTAACCAAACTACGACCAACCGTACGACCAAACCGCTACGACCAAACCACGCTACGACCAAACCTACGACGACCCAAACCGCTACAGACCAAACCACGCTACGACCAAACCGCCCAGCTACGACAAACCTAGACCAACGCTACGACCTACGAACCACCACCTACGACCAAACCAAACCACGCTACGACCAAACCACGACCAAACCGCTACGACCAAACGCTACGACCAAACCGCTACGACCAAACCACGACCACGACCAAACTACGACCAAACCACGCTACGACCAAACCACTACGACCAAACCGCTACGACCAAACCGCTACGACCAAACCGACTACGACGACCAAACCACGCTCGTACCCAAACCACTACGACCAAACCACGACCAAACGCTAACGACCAAACACTACGACCAAACCACGCTACGACCAAACAAACCGCTACGACCAAACCCCGCTACGACCAAACCACGCTACGACCAAACCGCTACGCTACGACCAACCGCTACGACCAAACCGCTACGACCATACGACCAAACGCTACGACCAAACCACGGTACGACCAACGCACGCTCGACCAAACCGTACCAAACCAAACCACGCTACGACCAACGCTACGACAAACCACTACTACGACCAAACCACTACGACAAACCCGACTACGACCAAACCGCTGACCAAAACCGCTACGACCAAACCGCTACGACCAAACCGCTACTACGACCAAACCGCTACGACGACCAAACCGCTACACCAAACCATACGACCCAAACCACGCTACGACCAAACCACGCTACGACCAAACCGCACGCTACGACCGACCAAACGCTACGACCAAACCACACGACAAACCGCTACGACCAAACCGCTACACAAACCACGCTACGACCAAACCACGCTACGACCAAACCACGACTACGACCAAACCACGCTACGACCAAACCGCTACGACCAAACCACGCTACTACGACCAAACCACGACTACGACCCAAACCACGACGACCAAAACCGCTACGACCCAAACCGCTACGACCAAACCGCTACGACCAAACCACGCTACGACCAAACCGCTACGACCAAACCGCCAAATACGACGCCAAACCACGACCAAACCAGTACGACCAAACCGACCAAACCACGCTACGACCAAACCAGCTACGACCAAACACGACCAAACGACGCTACGACCAACCACCACGACCAAACGACCAAACCACGCCGACCAAACCACGCTACGACCAACCGCTACGACCAAACCACGCTACGACCAAACCACGCTACGACCAAAACGACCTACGACCAAACCGCTACGACGACGAAAACCACGACCAAACCGCCTACGACCAACCCAACGACCAAACCGCGACTACGACCAACCGCGCTACGACCAAGCGCTACGACCAAACCGCGCTACCAAACCGCCAAAACCGCGCTACGACGCTACCCAAACCACGCTACGACCAAACGCTACGACCAAACCACGCTACGACCAAACCACGACCAAACCGCGCCACGACCAAACCACGCCACACCAAACCAGCAACGACCAAACCGCTACGACCAAACCGCTAACCAAACCACGCTACGACCAAACCACGCTACGACCAAAACGACGCCTACGACCAAAACCGTAGTTGTAGTTTTGTTTTTTGTCCCTCTGTGCTCACCGTAGTTGTAGTTTTGTGTGTTTTGTCCCTCCCTCTGTGCTCACCGTAGTTGTAGTTTGTGTGTTTGTCCCTCTGTGCTCACCGTAGTAGTAGTAGTCAAACGTGGCATTGTAGTCATAATCTGGAGTCGGAGTCACAAGGTTGTAGTTTTCACTCGTCTCATTGTATGAGCCTCCGACCGACTCAGAGCCTGCAAACAAACAACAGTTCTAAACCAGGATAAACCAGGACTAAACCAGGTCTAAAACCAGATCCAAACCAGGACAAACCAGGACTAAACCAGAAAACCATCCAACCAGGACTAAACCAGTCTAAACAGGTCAAACCAGTACTAGGAAAAAAACCAGGTCTAAACCAGGACTAAACCAGGGGTCAAAGGTCAAACCAGGTCCAAACTCAAAACCAGGGACTCAAAACCCAGGAATCTAAACTAGGTCCAAACCAGGACTAAACCAGGACTAAACCAGGTCCAACCAACTAAACCAGGAAACTAAACCTAAACCAGACTAAACCAGGTCCAAACCAGGTCTAAACCAGGACTAAACCAGGACAAACCAGGTTCTAAACACCCAGGAGACAAAAACCAACCCCAGGACTAAACCAGGACTAACCAGGTCTAAATCAGGCTAAACCAGGTCTAAACCAGGACTAAACCAGGTCTAAACAATCCAAACAAACATAAACTAACCAGAAAACCAGGACTAACCAGACTAAACTGGGACTAACCAGTCAAAACCAGGTCAAAGCCAGGCTAAACCAGGCCAAACCAGGTCTAAACCAGTCTAAACGAGACTAAACCAGGACAACCAGGACTAAACCAGGTCTAAACCAGGTCTAAACCAGTTAAACGAGCATAAACAGGTCTAACCAGGTCTAAACCAGTCTAAACCAGGCCTAACTAGGTCTAAACCAGTCTAACCAGTCTAAACAGGTCTAAACGAGGACTAAACGAGGACTAAACCAGGACTAAACCTAACGGTCCAAACCGAACTAAACCAGGATTAAACTAGGTCTAAACCAGGTCTAAACCAGGTCTAACAGGACTAAACCGGTCTAAACCAGGTCTAAACCAGGTCTAAACCAGTTAAACCAGGTCTAAACCAGGTAAACCAGGTCTAAACCAGGATTAAACTAGGTCTAAACAGGACTAAACCAGGACTAAACCAGGTCAGAAAGCCAGGTCTAAACCAGGATAAAACTAGTCTAAATCAGCCTAAAACCAGGTCTAAACCAGGTCTAAACCAGTCTAACGAGATAACGGGACTAAACCAGGTCTAAACGAGGATAAACAGACTAAACCAGGTCAAAGCCAGGTCAAGCAGACTAAACCAGATCTAAACAGGACTAAACCAGTCTAAACCAGGTCCAAACCAGGTCTAAACCAGACTAACCAGGGCTAACAGACTAACCAGGTCTAAACAGGTCTAACCAGGACTAACAGGACAAAACCAGGTCCAAACCAGGATAAACCAGGTCTAAATCAGGTCTAAACCAGACTACACCAGGCCAAACAAGGTCCTAAACCAGCAGACTAAACCAGATCCAAACCAAACCAGGTCTAAAACCAGGTCTAAACCAGGTCTAAACAGGTCTAAACAGGTCAAACCAGGTCTAAACCAGGATTAAACTAGATCCAAACCAGTTCAAAAGCCAGGCCTAAACCAGGACTAAACCAGATCTAACCAGGACTAAACCAGGTCTAAACCAGGTCTAAACCAGGTCCAAACCAGGACTAAACCAGGGCTAAACAAGGACTAAACCAGGTCTAAACCAGGTCTAAACCAGGTCTAAACCAGGTCTAAACCAGGTCTAAACCAGGACTAAACCAGGACTAAACCAGGACTAAACAGGTCTAAACCAGGACTAAACCAGAAACTAAACCAGGTCAAACCAGGTCTAAACCAGGTCTAAACCAGGAAATCTAAACAGATCCAAACCAGTAAACCAGAAACCAGGACTAAACCAGAACTAAACCAGGAAAACTCCACTAAACCAGGTCTAAAACCAGGTCTAAACCAGAACTAAACCAGTCTAAACCAGGTCTAAACCCTAACCAGGACTAAACCAGGACTAAACCAGGACTAAACCAGGTCTCCAAAACCAGGACTAAACCAGGTCTAAACCAGGTATAAACCAGGACTAAACCAGGACTAAACCAGGACTAAACCAGACTAAACCAGGACTAAACCAGTCTAAACCAGGTCTAACCAGGTCTAAAACCAGTCTAAACCAGGACTAAACCAGGTCTAAACCAGGTCTAAACCAGGACTAAACCAGGACTAAACCAGGTAAACCAGGTCCAAACCAGGTCTAAACCAGGTAAAACCAGGTCTAAACAGGTCCAAACCAGGACTAAACCAGGTAAACCAGGACTAAACAGAACTAAACCAGGACTAAACCAGAACTAAACCAGAAACCAGTCTAAACCAGGACTAAACCAGACTAAACCAGGACTAAACCAGGAAAAACCAGGACTAAACCAGGACTAAACCAGGACTAAACCGAAGGACTAAACCAGTAAACCAGGTCAACCAGGTCTTAAACCAGGTCTAAACCAGGACAAAACCAGTCTAAACCAGTCTAAACCAGGACTAAACCAGGTCTAAACCAGAACTAAACCAGGTCCAAACCAGGTCTAAACCAGGTCTAAACCAGATGAACCAGGAAAACCAGGTACCAGGACTAAACCAGGTCTAAAGGTCTAAACCAGGTAAACCAGGTCTAAACCAGGGCCAAACCAGGTTGAACAGGTCTAAACCAGGACTAAACCAGGTCTAAACCAGGACTAAACAGTCTAAACCAGTCTAACACAGGAACTAAACCAGGACTAAACCAGGAAACTAAACCAGGTCTAAACCAGGATCTAAAAACCAGGACTAAACCAGCGACTAAACCAGTAAACCAGGTCTAAACCAGGTCTAAACCAGGACTAACCAGACAAACCAGGACTAAACCAGGTCTAAACCAGGTCTAAACCAGGACTAACCAGGTCTAAACTAAACCAGACTAAACCAGGTCTAACCAGACTAAACCAGGAACTAAACCAGGACTAAACCAGGTCTAAACCAGACTAAACCAGGACTAAACCAGGACTAAACCAGGTCCAAACAGACTAAACAGTCTAACAGGTCTAACCAGACTAAACCAGGCTAAACCAGGGTCAAACCAGTAAAGCCAGGTCTAAACCAGGACTAAACTAGGCCTAAACCAGGTCTTAAACCAATAAACCGTCTAAACCAGGTCTAAACCAGGTCTAACAGGTCTAAATCAGGCTTAAAGCAGGTCTAGGAACCAGTAAACTAGTACCAGGGTCTAAACAGGTCTAGGTCATAAAACCCAGGTCTAAACCAAGTCAGCCGGTCTAAACCAGTCAGACTGAGTCGCCAGGTCTAAACAGGTCTAACGAGGACTAAACGCTAGGTCTACTAAAAACTAAACGAAGGTATAAACTAAAACCAGGACTAAACAGGATTAAACTAGGTCTAAACCCTGGGCTAAACCAGGCTAAACTGGACCAGGACTAAACCAGCAAACCGGATAAACTAGGTCTAATCAGGCTAAATCAGCCTAAACAGGTCTAAACCAGGTCAACCAGTTAAACGAGGGAGGACTAACAGGACTAAACGTCACACCCAGTCTAAAACGACTAAACGACTAAACCAGGACTAAAGGATTAAACTAGGCTCAGGCAAACCAGGTCTAACCAGGTCTAACGAGGACTAAACCAGGACAACCAGGTCAAACCAGGTTAAAAGGTCTAAACGAGGCTAAACGAGTCGAAACAGTCTAGGTCTAGACTTAAAGGCTAAACAGGTCTAAACCAGGTTAAACCAGGTCGAGGACTAAACCAGGACTAAACCAGGTAAACCCCAAACCAGAATAAACCAGGATTAAACTGGACTAAACCAGGTCTAACCGGTCTAAA